>PITA01011471.1:0-66544 GCA_004023965.1 Spilogale gracilis | reverse complement strand
GCTTGGATTCCAAAACTGAACCTTACAGACAGCTTTCATTGACTCCAGCAAATTACTCCACTCTCTGCTCTCCTGCTCGGTGCTCCTGTACTGGATCAAGGGATCATTGCACTCTTATTGCTGATCAGTTTCAGCCAATAGTAAGATCAAATAAAGGAGGAGAGTAGCCCCCCTCCCTACAGAATTTATACTAACTGGCTACAATGGGCTAAACGCTTGTCTTCCCACACCCCAACTCCCCCCACTCCAACATCCCCAAATTCATATGCTGAAATCTTTATCTCAAATGTAATGGTGTTGGGGTGGGGGGAGCCTTTGGGATGTTGTTAGGTCATCATGGTGTTACCCTCATGGTAATATTAGAACCCTTACAAAAAGAAGAAATGGTAAATCTCTCTCTCTGGATGCATGCACTAAAGAAAAGCCATATGAGGACATAATCAGGAGGTCAGACTTCACCAAGGACCTGACTGGGTCAGCACCCTGATCTTGAAATTTCAGCCTCCAGAACCAAAAGAAATTGTTGTTTAGGCCACCCACTTGACAATATCTTTGTTATAGCAACCCAAACAGACTAAGATACGGCTAGAGAGAGGTCAGCCTCTCTGTATGGCACTCCTTTTTATGTTGTAAGAGCCAACCATCCCTCTTCCTGTTCAATCAAGACTAAATGTCATAAGCCACACCCCAGTACCCATTTTCTGTCCTCACACACACTGGTCAGTTGCCTGGGGTTTTCCTACCATCTTTTGACATTATTACAAATAGTCCCTTTATTAAACTCTTCTCAAATTACCTAATTCAAGAACATTACCTACTCTCAGCCAGGATGTGACAAATTAGAGGTTGAGATTTTTCTTGTTTTGGTCTTGCCAACATCTCCTTTACAGAACCTAGTTATCTTTTGTTCAGAAGGAAAAATAAGAGGGCAAAAATTAGCAATAGAAAGAAAATTACATAATACAGGGAAAATCCCATAGGGTGATAAAATTTGTCTCCCTATGTTTCACAAATGACTAATATAATCTTAAAATTGCATTATTTCTCAAGAAAATTGTATTATTTCTCAAAGAGGAAATTCATTATAAAAACAGAATTATTCTTACTCCACATGGTTGGAGTGTAACCACCCTCTAACCTATGCAAGACCAAATCTCCACATGAGGTGTGGTTCTATCCAAAAACACTGTCTCTGTATATACAAAATAGGAAATTACCTGGGAAAGACTTTTCTTTTATGATAGAATCATAAGTAAATGCAACTCCAAAGTTCAAGTACAGTGAAAATTGAAAACACTTCTTTCATAATCTTTCTGGAAATGAATGGAATTTTACTTCTGTTCCAACATTCACTGATTAAAACATGTTATTATTATTTTTTTAACATTGTACCACAATCAGTTATATACAATTACAAGATGAAAATCTCTGTACTTATAAAACCAAGGTCTGATCAGCATACATGGTCATTTTTTTTCAGTTTACTAAAGGATTTTGATGATAATACTTATAAGCATCACTATTTTTAAATCCTCATCAAGCTATAAAAGGTTTATAAAATTCTCTCCTCAACTTTTCCTTTTTACTTGCACTCCATAAGAATTAAGTTTGCATTTGTCAACTTCCCAGCTCTTTCTCAGTATCCTTTCCATTATTCCTTCTGGACTCCTATCATCTGTCACACCATCCAGAGATGCTTTTCTATGTATTTCTCAAATTCAGAAGCAATTTGCATATGTAGTTAAGTCTTCTTCTTAAGAAGAAGACCACATTTATAAACTTATGTGCTATGAGTGTGTATAGATACAATACAAATCCCTACAAAACGTTTTATAATGTCAGTATTTTCCAAATAATTACAAAAAAACCCCCAAAAAACAAAAAAACACTGGTTTTCTCCAGTGCCCTGACATCCAAAGCATACAAACTAAAAAGACTTCCATCTGCTCTCCAGGTCAAATGAATTTTCTTTTCACTATCACTATTTGCAAAAGCACTGCCCCATTTTATTTCTCCTTCTAGGATACCAATAAAATGGTATTTTATATTTATTTATATATATATTTATAAATTTATACACATACACACACACACACACGTAAAATCATTGGCTTAAGTTGACTTTCTCTTCTTGATCTTTGAGTATTCCTAGGAAATACAGAAGTTCTGCCTACACACTTGTTTGGAGAGTATAGGCTTGAGGGGAGTGTCTCTGTTGTTCAAAACTACATGTACTATAACAATACAGTGCCTATCACATAATCCAGTTACAGATAAGAAAAACAAATTGCCAAGTTTGGATATGGAAAGAAAAAGAGACTCCCACATAATTGAGTCTTATACTATTGTAATTGCAGAAAATTAGTTACTTCAGACATGTTTTATTGATAACAGACTGCTAAATGTAAAGATAAGTATGTTTGATTTTAAAACGGGCAAAAACAGAGAAATTAGAGGAATCTGCTTTGATTGTGTGTGGGGTGTGTGTGTGTGTGTGTGTGGTTTCCCTCTTCACTATTTATCTTTATTCCACCCCTACAAAACACACATATAAACTATCTTCACAAAGATGCTTCTGACCTGTATACTCCTTAGAGAGTGTGAGAGTCTTAGAGTGACCTAAAGAGGCACTGCCGAACTAGGTCCAAAACAGGAGTCTCAATCTGAGCACTATGGACCTTTGTAGCTAGATAAGAAATTCTTCATTATAAGGGCTGTCATATATATATATTGTAGGACATTAAGCATCATCCCTGGTCTCTAACACATTAGAATCAGTAGCATCCCTCCTCACCACCCCATCCATCTGTTACGTTGCAGAAAACAATCAGACCTCCGAGAGACCAAGTGACCAACTCAGAGAAGTAGAACTTGCATTTATTTTACTCCAGCAGACCCAGATGAGCTTGTGCTCAAAGTTCTGCACCCTGAGCAATGAGGTTATAGGGCTTTTATAGGGGAATGAAGGCAGTCAGTTCCAAGGGCTTTGCTGACTGCTGGTAGGTGGTTTAAACCAGGCAAATGGGGGCTACTTTAGGTGTGAACTGTAGTGCAGGGAGTCTGTGGTGGGAAACCTGTTTACAGAAGCAGAGGCAGCTGGTTATCTTTTGCTCCCAGTAGGGCTTCTGGTTATCTCTAGTGTATTGTTAGTAACTTTCCATCTTTTGTGGCTTCCTCTCTTGGGCCTTCTCTGGGAAATCTTCCTCTTCAGGTACAAAAAAATAAAATAAAATAAAATAAAAATCCCAGACATTTCCAAATATCCCCAGGGAGGAGGAAGGATACAGTCACTCCCATTGAGAAACACTGGTATGGGATAAGAATGTCCTTGGTGATGCCCTCAGATCTCCTGATTCTATAATATTTGAAAGAAAATATTTAAAATCTGCAGAAGAAAGCACACATGACCAGTCATTTTGCCAGCAAATAAGCTCTTTTCATTGTTGAAATAAAACTCCAACTCTCGGTTGAAAGATCATTAGCAAACAAGAGGGAGCATAATAACTGAATGGTTTGTGGATCTAATCACCATTTACTGTGTGAGATCCTGGGGAAATCATTCAACATTCCTGTCCCATCATTTCCTCATTGGATAAATGGAGCCAATTAATAACTATTTTATAATGTTGAAGGATGAGATCCCATAAAACCTGTAAATTACTTAGAATACTTCTGGGAACATAGGGTAAACTCTTGTTGTTTAGAAATAAAAGAATGGGTCTAGGGAAGTGGGTTAAGGTAGCTGACATGTGGTTCAAGCTCTATCACAAATTGTATAACCTCAAAGAAATCACAGTTCCTTAGCTTCAATTTCTTTATGCATAAAACATGGTCTTGAATAATCTTCCAAAAGTCATAATATTCCCAATTCTTTGGCTTTGATCATGAAATCATATTTTGCTAGCAATTTTTAAAATTAAAAAAGATCTCATTGCTATACACATTATAGTAGAAATATATGTGAATATATGTCTTTGCTGTTTTGATCCAACATTTCATTGTAACATGCATAATTTCTAGCTGCATAGAACATGTCTCAGCTGTCTTTACCACTGATGTACTTTTTTTCTATTTGCTCGGATTTTCCTTTAGCAACTGTTACTCAGATAGGGTGCTGCTCATAATACTGTTAGGAATGAATACCAAACTTGAAAATAATGCCAGTACTTGAATTCTCTCCAAGTTTTTGGAAGCTGTTGGTTTCACTAGTATTTCAGCTAAGTCATAACCCCGCAAGGGAAATGGAGGAGTAGTAAATCTAGAAAAATGAGATTATAAATGGAACATGGACTAAAACAAGGAGTGTTACATGGGAATAGGAATTTCCACATTTAAAGCAAAAGTGCTAAATCTTTGAAACTTAAAGGGAAGAGAATAATTGCATTTATTGCATTTTTAGGTAAGACAGAACCTTTCTGGAGAGTAACCACCCAGAACCTGGGAAGAGGCCATCTTAGATTCTGGGAGGTATGGGAAAGATGAGAGAGGGACATTAATGATTGGCAGCCCTCTTTAAAACTTTATCAATTTTCACTGGCTACTGAATTTTCCATCCCCCAACAGAAAGCTCTGAACACAATTTGATCAATATTTTGTTCAGCCTTTCTATGGTGTACTAGAAATTGTCTAGTGGAGACAGATGGATGCAGAACACTGATACTTCCAGTTGTCTGCCACATTTATACTCATCATTTCTTGTTGGTAGATTACCACCCATTGAATATTGGGTACAAAGGACACCCTGAAGTGACTTCTCTTAAGCAGTACCTTAAAAACCAAAAGATTTAGGTCAATTTGAAAGGAATGAGAGACCATAAGGGTCTGCCAACCAGTCAGAGTACCACTTTAGAGGCAGTTTGAACTCTTGTCTTCCAGTTGCTTCAGGTCTCACTTGATGAATCCCATCAGTAGTAAATAAGATTTTATTTTCCCAGAGGCACTGTTCTCATGGAGACCAGGCATCAACCAACCCACTTCCAAAAACTTCACGACTTGCTTCATGAGGATAGTCTGAAGAGTCCTCAAACCATGTAATGAAAGACCACCAGTATATGATGTGGGCTTCAAATGATGTGAAGGCTTTTTCCCAAATCAGGTTACCTTCAATTATATGGAGGTTCCCAAGGGAAAAGTGAATACTAATTAATGCAAAAACTGTGAACAGTTAACACTGAACACTGTGATGGGAGTCATTCAATTAGAAAGTAGGAATAAAGTTTGTCCCTGATTTCTGTTAAAGTAATCAGTGATATCCCTTCAGTTCTGTAAAAGTATTTGGTTCAAACTCAACTGATTGGCTAGAGTTGTTATGAAAGAACTGTCATACACATCTTCCTTAGGGGCAAGAGAGAGTCTATGCAATTGCTATCTTTACATGGATTAATGTCTCAGGAAAAGTAGAAAGATCACTTCAGAATATTAAAGGGAAAGACACCTATATTTCTAAGGTGAAACCCTGATAATTAGGATATTTGTCTAACTGGTAGGTTTGAGACCCTTTGGAACATTTTTGAGGTCAGTAGCTCATATTGCCATATCCTTTTGTTTGGAATTCTGTGAAGAGTGGCCTTAATTAAGGAAATGCTGTATATTAAAATAAAAAAAATCAATTTTACCACAGTCTCTGTTGGTTGAGTTAATCCAAGTGGCCAATGGAGTGGTAAATTCATGGCCAAAAAACAAGATAGAATAGAAATGAGGAGTAGATGTGGAAGCAATTCTCTATGAATTTCTCATGTTTTGGTACATCTTGCAAGAAGAGGCATTGCCAGTTGGTTCTGAATTACTTTTTCTAAAGATGTTTTGTATTGAGCACCCTTGGTGGACAGAGATAGTATCTCCTTTTGAGGTGGAAGCCCCAGCCCCTCCCTATCTGCTCCTCCCACTACTGCTCTTAAGATTAAAAAGACCAAATAGCCATCCTGTTTGGTTCAGAGAGAAAGAAAAACAAGTTCCCTGGGATGATTTAGCACTCTCCTCCTGTGCTCCTGTATAGATTGTACCCCTGCATGAAGAAGGCCAATCGGTCATGAGAGACTGTGAAAACATCCCATTACCATCCCCCCATCACCTGTAACCATAAAAGCTTGCCCTTAACCCTGATAGGCCCTTAGTCTTTGAGGAATGATTCTACTGAGCCCACCAGCATAATAAAGCTGTGTTCTCCCTGATTTCCATGTGCCACGTGAGTTTCCTTGGTTGCCTCAGGTTTTTCCACAACATTTGGTTCCCTGACTGGGAAACCGAACTGTGCTGGCCCATTGTGGCACCAGTGTAGAATAGGAGACAGGCCGCAGGGGACTACTGGATACCTTCCCTAGGGTTTAGGCATGCCCCGCTGATTTCAGCAGACCCAAAAGCGGGTTCTCCTGGACAGCCACGGCTTGGCTCTGCCCTGCTGAACCAGCAATAGGAGACTGGGGACAACTGGCTGGATTCACCCATTGGACCAGGTAAGCCCTGGGTCCACTGCCCAAGTCAGACCTGTCCCTGGGCGGAAGAGGAGTCTGATCACCTCTTATTAGTCAGGGACACCCAGAGGGGGGTGTCCAACATGTCTTAATCTGAAGAGTGCCTAAGTGTGTGTGTGTCTGTATGTCTCCACCACTTTGGCTATGGAGTCTGAGTGGGCTGCACCCTGAGTCTCGCACAGCATCACACAGCATAGCGGTCATCTAATCCATGGAGTAGCCTGGTCCGGGGCTTATATGGATAGACTTAGCTAAGGTGTTCCTAAAGTCCCAAGAGGGACATGAGCAGGAAAGCATCTGAAAGAACCCCACCCTTTGTCTGCAGCATCGTTCACAATGGGTGGGAAACCCAGTAGACCCACTGTCCTAGACTGTATGCTTAAAAACTTCAAGAAAGGCTTTAGTGCTGACTACAGGGTACACATGACCCAAGAAAAGCTGAGGACTCTATGTGAACTGCAATGGCCTACTGTTGATGTTGGCTGGCCCTCAAAAGGATCCCTAGACCTCCCTACTTTAAAATCAATACTAAAATGAGTAAGAATTGCCAGAACTAACTAAAAGTTGCATCAAACTAGACAAAGATTGATAACATGGGACTAAATGAACTTAAAAGGACAATTATAGTGTTATGACTGCTGTTTATAGTGTTATGACTGCTGGTCTCTAATGTTTACTCTTCCAGATTAAGAGAAACTTTCTCTTAAGATATCTCCAGTTTAACAAAAACATTATAAAGTATTCATTTGTAAACAAATTGAAACATTTAACTTTTCTCTCTACCTGAATTCTCTGAAATTCGAAAGGTTTCAATAAGTATTCTTTCTTCCATGGCAATCATAGTTATTTGCATAAATGCAATAAGAATCTGTCCTTCTTGTAACAGAACACCATTGAAAACATTGGTTATTTTACCAAGGCCTTGACTGGAATGTCATATTTGAGAGAGACATGGAGAGACTCAGATATGACGAAACAGCTTTAAGGAACTAAGGTTGACTTTATGAAACGTGGAGCCATAAAGCCCCTTGAAAATGTTAGCCTGATACTTTGCTTACAGTTTCCAGCAGCCACACCGGGTGAGTAAAGAATGTCACTTCCTGGAAGGTGAAGGAACTTCAAGATATATTGGGGACCTCATGAAGAGAAATCCACCCAAAACTACAGGTATTGCAGGTATATCTGATGGCAAGTACTTTGTTTGGATTCTGGCCTGGAGAGGTTACTAAAAGTTCAACCTGGAGATTTCTTTTTTTTTTTTTTTTTTAAAGATTTCATTTATTTGACAGAGAGAAACACAGCCAGAGAGGGAACACAAGCAGGGGGAGTGAGAGAGGGAGAAGCAGGCTTCCCCCGGAGCAAGGAGCCCAATGCAGGGCTCGATCCCGGGTCTCCAGGATCATGACCTGAGCCGAAGGCAGTCGCTTAACCAACTGAGCCTCCCAGGCACCCCCTCAACCTGGAGATTTCTTATAAAAAGTTCCAGCAAAGCAGATCTAAAAGATCTGTATGATCAATCACTATTCTTGGTGAGCTTATGTAAATGATTAGACCAAGTTTATTTAAAACTGAACTCATTTTTTCAAATAAATTAGTCCTGATTTAGGTATCTTTGGGAATGAGGGCTATTTTAGAGAGAAAAATTATTTCAATAACACACCTTGTAGATGTTAAATTCATATATGACTGTCTTTAAATGTTTGTTGTTTACCTAAGTTACACAATTTGAGGTAAAATTTAGAGAAATTACCATAGTAACTTATATATAGACAATCTTTTTACTTGTTGCTCTGTGGGGATGATAACAGGACCCCATGGCACATAATTAAACAACTAGAAAAATGGGATTGATTCCCCACTGAAATCAACTGGATAACGTAACTATAACCTTGACCAATTTCATGTGGCTGGGGTAATAAAATTCCCTAAAAGCCAGAAACATACCCCACTCCATAGGATTAAGTATGGACTTGTGAGATAATGGATGACCCCACTTTCTTTGTGATTGGATTAGATAATGCATGCAGGACTCCTTATCTCTGTCTCTTTTTAAGGATAGCAATAACTCTTTTTTAAAAATATTTTATTTATTTATTTGACAGTGAGAGAGATCACAAGTAGGCAGAGAGGCAGGCAGAGAAAGAGGGGGATGCCTGCTCCCTGCTGAGCAGAGATCCCCATGTGGGACTTGATCCCAGGACTCTGAGATCATGACCTGAGCTGAAGGCAGAGGCTTTAACCCACTGAGCCCCCCAGGCATCACCCCCCTTATCTCTTGACAAGTTTTCTCCCACTTGCCAGTGATCTTTTGTAATTAGGATATTGTTAAGGCTGGATCACTCAAAAGGACTTCTTAATGGTTTCATGCCTTAGTCATATTTATCCTAGAAGCCATCTCTTTTGAGGTACAATTGAAAAGGCTTTAACTAAGCATAGAACAGTCCTCCTGGTAAAAGAAGCCTCAAAACTCTCACCATGGGAGAGTTCCTGGCTGTAATGACTTCACATCAGGTCCAGAGTGTCTTAGAAACCAGGGTCCCCAGCTTGGGCTGCCAGAAATTCACAGCTCCTCTACCCTACTGCATGCTCCCAGCATCTTCCTTTCCTGTGAAAACAACCTTCTCTTCAGGTGTCACAATGAAAGTTAACACCCTTTCTGGTTGCATACTTGGTTTTTTTTCCCCTTCCACCTAACTATATTCACACTTCCAGCTCCAGTCCTGAGTCTCTTCACCAGGGAGGTGATGGGCAGTAGTCTTACCGTTCCTCCTGGGGGCCAGAATCTTCACCAGCATAGCTGCCGGCACATAGAGCCTTGGGACTTCCCTTAACTTTTATTTCAAGCTTTTACAGGAACTCAATGATGACAAGGAATGGATTGCAGATTCTCTAAACATCCCTCCACACACAGCTCTCCAGCATGGCGGCCATGAGCCTTCAAAATTCACGGGCCCTGGACCTCCCTACTGTTGAAAAGGGAGGAACTTGCCTCTTCCTCTTCTTCCAGGAAGAATGCTGTTACTATGTCAACCAATCCAGAATCGTGACCTTGAAGATTTAAGAACTTCATGATCGCACTCAACTCCGCTGGGAGGAGTTCGCCACTTGGGGATTGAACCCCCAGTCATGGACATCTTGGCCTTTACCTCTGGCAGGTGCTTCACTGTTGCTGCTCCTCCTAGTCACCCTTGGTCCCTGCATCCTTAATGGTCTTGTCCGTTTCATTAGAGATACTGTCTCTCAACACGCAACTGCCTGATTCCTCACCCTCCAAGGATACAGGCCTCTAAGTCTGGATAATGATGATCTCTAGGGTATCCCTGCTGATCATCAAGAGGGGGGACACGAGGTGGAAAACTCCCAGGCTATAGCTACGTCCTATCTGCTTCTCCCCACTACTCCCACTGAGACAGAAAAGATCAAATGGCCATCCCCTTTGATTCAAAGAGAAAGAAAAACAAGTTCCCTGGGATGATTTAGCACTCTCCTCTGGCACTCCCGTAATGATTATATCCCCATATGAAGAGGGTCACTGAGCCATGAGAGACCATTAAAACCTCCTATTACCATCCCTCCTATCACCTGTAACCATAAAAACTGGTCCCTAACCCCACCAGGAGTGCCATCTTTGGGGAATTATCCCACTGAGCCCACCAGTGTAATAAAGCTGTGTTCTCCCTGATTTCCGTGTACTGCTTGAGTTTTCTCCGTCACCTGAGATTTTTCTGCAACACTTTCAGATCAAATGATAGATTTTTCATTTCTTTTCTTTTCTGTTTTTTTTTTTTTTTTTTTTAAGATTCTATTTATTTGACAGAGAGAAACACAGCTAGAGAGGGAACACAAGCAGGGGGAGTGAGAGAGGGAGAAGCAGGTTTCCCGCCAAGCAGAGAGCTCCATTCTGCAACTCCAGACAGTTAATGACTGAGCTACCCAGGCACCCGAACAAATTTTTTTTTCAAATGGCACAGTATAATACTGTCTCCTTTGATGCCAGAGGTAAGATAGGTTTGCTTGAAGCCTATTTTAAAATACTAGAATTTCTGGGTGGCTCAGTTGGTTGGGCGACTGCCTTCGGTTCAGGTCATGATCCCAGACACCTGGGATTGAGTCCCACATCATGCTCCCTGCTTGGCAGGAGGCCTGCTTCTCCCTCTCTCACTCCCCCTGCTTGTGTTCCCTCTCTGGCTGTGTTTCTCTCTGTCAAATAAATAAAATCCTCAAAAATAAATAAATAAATAAATAAATAAAATGCTAGAATTTCCTAAACTCAGGATCCCTTTCCTATAATGCAAGCCATGTATGTCTAGGTGTCACCTAACCCTTTTTCAGTCTGTATTCCATATTCTGTCTGTAGCTACTGGCATGAATAATAAACCATCTCTTATTATTAGCCTAGCAGGCTCATGCTTTTTGACAGCATCAATAAAATTATGAAACATTAACTTATTAGCTTGCAAGTGGGATAAATCTCAGACCCCTTAAAATTCTTGAGACTAATTAGCAGTATACTTGTATCCTTCATCCACAAAAGTACCTTAAATAATAGTGTGTTCTATTTTCCCTTTGACATTAGACATTCTATTCTGTTTTTTTATTATCCGTGACCATTCCTCATTCATGGAAGTCTAGGATCCAAGGAGATAATAAACAGTTCCATCACATATGGACTAAATAAGGAAACACAATTATGTGGAACCTACATTTATTTTCTTTTGCCTAATCTTGTCTGTTTTGTCTCTGTATTCCATGAAATTGGTGGTGCCTCTCCAATTTAAAAAGTTAATGTTTAACAAGAAAATGTGATTTAAAAAATAATGTTTATAAATAAAATTTTAAAAATTAAAGAAAAAATTAAAAGTTGTGTCATAAAAAAAATGTAAAATTCCAAAAAGCTCTTATAATACTGTATTCTCAGCTCCTGAACCACTTTTGTGAGAAATCTAGTTCTTCTGGGAACACTGCTTAGGGGTGTGTTATTCTTTTTGTTTGTTTTCTTTTGATTGAGTTTCATTATGGCAATAATCTAAGCTAATTCTTTCTGGTGTTCCATCATTTACTCAGTTTATGGATGTGAAAATTTGTACCTTTAAGCCTCATTGGACTGTACATCTCATATACCCAGAATCAAAATGTGAACTTGAAGTTAAATATCATCAATATTGTTAATTTTGTCCAGTAAAAATTTTAACAATAATAAAAAAGCTAAAAGAAAATGCCCTAGTCCTTTTATTTAGGCATGTGTGTTCATGATCCTATAATTCAATTGAATTTAATAGTGACATGAAAAAATGGATATTTGTACTATATATCATGTATATACCATACATAATGTTTACGTGCATTTATTCACTTTCATCAGTTAAATAGCAAGGTATTTGGAAACAGTGGAATTATCTTTTCTTTTGTTGATTAGAAATCTGTTCAGGAAGCTCATATTTTAGACCATTTGCTGTTTAAATTAAATATATTGATTTATTTATATTCCTTATATCCTACAGGATATGTTTTTAAATAAATATTTATGTCAAATGAGCCATATGCTTTTAAACAGCTTGGGAAAAAATAAAAGAAAATGTACATTAACATTAGTGGTAATCTCATGTCTCAGTTTAATTATCCTTTGTAGGGTGTTGCCATGTTATCTAATAGTCACAGAGAGTAGACTCATGACCTTTTAAGCTTTTTTAAGATTATCTGAAACAGCAATTTCAAAGCATTTTTATCTGTGACACTGAACAGCACAACAGAAATTACATCTCTAGAGAAGTTCTTTTATCACATTCATTGACATTTCTGCAATGCACAGATGAATTTATTACAGAACTTTTATCCAATAAAATGGAATTAGATTAATGGAAGAGAAAAGGAATCATAATTAGATAAAGGCATATTTTACAAATCTATTTCTATTCAACTTTTGAAGTAAAAATTATTTTCTAAAATGTCATGCTAATCTGAAACAATTAGATATTGTATATCTAGATATGTGCAAAGAATCTTTTCATCCATTTGAAATAAAATTTAATATTTAATTATATTACAATTATTTATGCTGATTGACATAATTAATGATCATAGGTAAAAAGGCCATTTTTATTCATATTAAATAAAAAACAAAGTTTTCTTCCTTAGCTCTATGATACTTTTGAGGATAGAATATTTTTATTTTTTTTATTTTTAAAAAAGATTTATTTATTTATTTGAAAGCGATAGAGAGAGGAAAGGAGCACAAACAGGGTAGGGGCTGAGGAGAGGGGGATCTCAAGCAGATTCCTCTCTGAGCAGTGTCCAACTTAAGGCTCAATCTCAGAACACTGAGATCATCACTTAAGCTGAAAACAAGAGCTGGAAGTTTAACCATCTGAGTCACCCAGGCACCACAAGGGTAAGATATTTTTAAACACAAGGTTTGAAAGAATATTATTCTATACAGATGTATTTCTTTTATATGAAAAACATTTTGATGAGTAAGTAATTGTCAAAGTACAAAGTGGCTCTATTATACAGTTTCTCTTAGAGACCAAAGATAGTTATAGCAACTAGTAATGGGTTGATGATAAGGTAGAATCATTTTTTCTATTAATATTTGTCTTATTTATGGAGAAATGATTGTTTACCTCTATATCTGGTGTATTTTAAAATAAATAGGAGGAAACTCAGTAAGAAAATTTTGAAGCAACTTTCCTCATCTAACATAATCATTTCTCACTAGTCCTCATTTTTAAAAGCTTTTTTTTTTTAAGTTTTTTAGTTATTTATTTGACAGAGAGAAACACAGCCAGAGAGGGAACACAAGCAGGGGGAGTGAGAGAGGGAGAAGCAGGCTTCCCGCTGAGCAGGGAGTCCGATGTGGGACTTGGGATCCCGGGTCTCTGGGATCATGAATTGAGCCGAAGGCAGTCGCTTAACCAACTGAGCCACCCAGGTGCCCTTTAAAAGTTTTTGTATGCTTTATTTTGAAAGTTGAGAATACTTCTGTTAGGGCCTGCTTAGCCTCAAGGCCAGCAGAACAGGCTCTGAAACTCCCTGGAGACTTAGGCCTCTGCATATCTAAGACCCCCTGGTGATTGAGGCCTTTACAGGGTCTGTGTTTACCAAATGAGGGCAGATAGGTCAAGGAACCATCTATGCATCTTGCTTTCTTGCCCCAGTTCCTGAATTGTGTGGGCATTCCAGGAACTGGGGATAACAGCTAAAATGTTATCCCACTCAACCAGGAAAATTACTGTGTAACTCATGCTTGCTGTTTGAAACATATATAAACCCCTAGATCCTTGCATTCAGGGTCCTTGCTGAAACCCACTGTGCCAGGTAGATACTTGGACCCTAGCTATCTAGAAATAAACCTTGCTGTGTGATTTGCATTATCCTGAGCATCCTTGGTTTCTCTTTGGGGAGTCAACATCAGACTCTAACATTTGGGGGCTCGTCAGGGATAAGACCCCCCCCTCAAGGAGAACTGACGACCAGGATACCGAGGGTTAACTAAAAGGACCACGGAAGGAGGATTGGCCACCTCTGTCTGGAGAACTTAGAAGTTCTCACTGGGAGGGACTGGAGGTCCCTATCTGGAGGTACCTACCTGTGGGGGTTTGAGTCCCCTACCTGTGGGGGTTTGAGTCCCCCAGCCTAGGCAGTTAAAGGGGGCCTGATCACCCCCATTAGTCAGGGGCACCAAGGGGGGTATCCAACCTGTCTGAATGTGAAGAGTGCCTGAGTGTGTGAGGGTGTCTGTGCGGCTCCACCGCTTCAGCTTCAGTCTGAATGGGCTGCACCCTGAGTCTCGTGGGGCGTCATACTGCATAACGGTCATTTACCCCCACAGGGGTAACCTGGTCCGGGGTTTATATGGACAGACCTTAGCTAAGACGGCCCAAAGTTCCCGCGAGGGACGCGAAGAGGACAGCATCTGAGAGTGCCCCACCCTTTTGTCTGTGACACCGTTCACCATGGGAGGGAAGACTAGTGATTGTGCCCTTCTGGCCGGAGAGGCAGCAGCACTCTGAGCTGCCAGGTGCTGCACC
The DNA here is from genome assembly GCA_004023965.1 of Spilogale gracilis. NCBI lineage: Eukaryota > Metazoa > Chordata > Mammalia > Carnivora > Mephitidae > Spilogale > Spilogale gracilis. The sequence continues at coordinate 52,047 of PITA01011471.1, read as the reverse complement.
ATGGCTGCGGGGCCCACCAACTGGTGGGAAGCTGCGCCTGGGGCCCGGAGGCCAACGGGAGCGAAACACCCTACTGGGCTGTCAGAGCCCATGCCAGAGGTTCCTGGGGCCCCGGCGGCTCTGCCCAGCATGAGCAGGAGGCTGGGGCCAGCGGCCCAATGCAGAAAACTAAATTCTGGTGTAACAGTTTACGATTGGTTATTCCTTAGTCTTCACTGAAGATTAAGGTTTCTAAAAGGTGGAAAATTCTGCTGACTGTAACTAAGGATGGAAATAAGGGAAACAACTCTGTATGTGGTAAGGTAGGAGATTAGTAAAAAAGGGGGTTAAAAAAAAAGAAGAAGAAGGGAATGCATTTTCGTTGAAGGTAAAAGAAGGTAGTTTTGTCCTAAATGAGATGGTTGTTTGGAAAAAATGGTGTGGGACAAAATCCGAATGCAAAGGAAAATTGTAAAAAAAAAAAAAAAAAAAAGGTTTATGGAGGGAAAACTTTGGAATGGAATTTTAAATGTGGTTGGTATGGACCAAGATTGAAATGAATGGGTTTTAAAGAATAAGATTGAAACTCTGCCTTCTCTTTGTTCAAAGGGCAAGGTTTTCTCCCATTGTTGGTCTGCTCTTGTTAGAAAAGGTAAACAGTTGCTTTCTCTCTGCCTCCCAGGATAAACCAGTTTCTGTGATTTACATTTAACCTATTTAGGCTTGTGCTCTAAAACTGTAATGTTTTACCATACTTCCCGAGATTTAAATCATAAATGAAGTCTTCCGTATTTATTAGGCCTTTTATATGGTTTACTAAGTAGCTTGGGAAGTACTGTTAAACAAATGAGAAGTTTCGGGTTACATTTAAATGAGTGCTATAACTATTCTGGAGGTAATGTACTACCTAAAGTTTTAATGTACCAGTACAAGATCATCATTAAGTGTTCTGACTATTGAAATGTTGTGTGTCAGAATAACTAAGCTTCCTTATCAATCCTGTTGTGGTAACTCTCAAATTGGAACATTAGCAATGTCTGTTTCTGAAGTTTTTACAGTTGGGATTATCTTGCAAAATGAGTTTCATCTGCAAGGAGATTCATGTAAAGGTAGGGAGAGTCTCCATTTCTACCACCAGGCTCTGTTGGGGGGACTCCGGGCCGCTCTAAGAAGGCCCATAAGTTTATCTAAGATTAGTATGGTGACTCAAAGTAAGGATGAGTCCCCAGCGGCTTTTGTGGAAGACTTATTAAAGCCTATAAAATGTATAGACCGATTGACACTGAGGCACCTGAAAACCAGAGAGCAAAACCTTTCTTCAAAAACTGCCAAAACCTTTCCTAGCCAGTCAGCCTCAGACATAAGGAAAACTTGGCTAAATTAGTAAGCATAGCAGAAGTGGTAGTCAACAACAGGGAGAAATAGTTAAGGTTTTGGCAGTACATGAAGTGGAAAGAGGCAAATAGGAAATGGTCAATGGAAAGAAAAAGCTTAAACACGGGAAAAGCAAAAGCTAAGACTTAGATTCAGATCAGTGTGCTTACTGCAAGGAGAAAGGACACTGGGCCAGGGAATGCCCTAAGAAGAAAACGGCAATGCGGGCCACCAGAGACTGAAGGGGCGGGGCATGGTTCGGAACCCCATCCCGAACTTTGGGTTAAAGTTAAGATAAAGGAAAAATCAATTGACTTTTTAATGGAATCGGGAGCCCAATTTTCATTGTTGCTAAGGCCTATGGAGAAATTATCTAGAGAGGAAACTTGGGTACAAAGGGTAAATGTCATCAAAGAAAGGCTTTGAGGCAACCCGCTGAGCAGATGCTTGGGGCAGCAGGGGATAAACACCTCCTTTAAGATTCAGTCTCAAAACCAGAAGAGCGAGGGGAGGGAGGCCGTCTCCAAGCCCTGCAGGTCGAATTTCCTGAAATCTGGGGAGCAAAAAAGCCTTCTGGCCTGGCAGAGGGATGGCCTCCAGTACTGGTACAGTAAACAACAACCGATATGGCTGTTTGCGTCTGACAGTACTCCCTGCCCTGGGGAGCAAAACAAGAGATCAGAAGATATCTGTCCAACTATGCCTAACCCCTGTACGCTACTCTCCCTCCTGGGCCCCAAGAGAACTGTGTCTACCGTCCTAGATCTCCAGGATGTGTTTTCTGCATACCGCTGGCAAGGGAGTCTAAGCCTCTCTTTACTTGTGAGTGGTCTGGCCCACAGGAAGAATTCCAGGGCCAGCTCATCTGGACAGTTGCTGCTATGGCCCTCCCTGGTCAAGGACAAAGGCCCGAGTAACCGGGTGTCAGACCTCTCTCTTCAAGGAACCGAAAGTGACTTTCTGGCCCCCAGCGGTGCAACAGAAAGGAGCAGCTACGTAGCCGATGGGAAAAGGTATGCAGAGGCTGCGATGGTCTCTCCTGAGCAGGAACTCTAAAAGGCAGCCCTGCCCCCAGGAACCTCAGCGCAAAAAGCGGAGTTGATTGCGCTCACCAGGACACTGCAGATGGCCAAGGTTAAGGCCGCCAACATCTACATGGACAGCAGGTATGCCTTTGCTACTCCCCATGTACTTGGGACTCTTTATAAGAAAGGGGACTGGGCTAAAACCAGGACAGGAAAAGTAGTTCTTCCTCGAGGACTGGGAGAAAAAGCTAGTAAGCCAAATCCATCAGAGCACTCATTTAGGGACGTGCAAGCTTGAGGAACTTGTGTGTAAACAGTTCCAGTTCTCCAAGCTAGGGCGTATGGCTCAGGATGTGGACACGAGTACATGTTAGTTTTTGTGGATACTTTTTCAGGCTGGGTAGAGGCCCTCTCCACCAAACGCGAAATGGCAGGGATGATAGCCAAAAAGCTGCTAGAGGAAATAATTCCTAGGTTTGGGTTGCCTCTGGTGATCAGTCAGATAACAGCCCCGCGTTGGTGAGTTCAGTCTCACAAGCATTGGCCAAGGCCGTGGGCACAAATTGGAAGTTACACTGCCTACCTGCCCAAGAGTTCTGGACAAGTAAAAAATAATAAACCAGACTCTAAGAGACCTTGACAAAGTTAAATCTAATTGAGACTGGGGGTGGATGGGTGGATCTCGTTCCCTTTGCCTTCCACAGGACAGGGAGCACACCCTATGTAAATTTAGTCCGGGTGCATCACCACCAGGTGGGAAACTTGGAACCTCGCTGGAAGAGGACATTTACTGTCATCCTGACCACCCCCATGGCAGTAAAAGAAGGCATTAGGACCTGGATTCACACATGCCACCACTAAGAAGCTGAGGATGAAAGCGCCCCCTAGAGATGGATGCCAGTGCTGATAGACGCTGCCGACCATGGACTGAAGCTAAAACTCAAAAGACAGTAACTTTGTTGTCACTTTTATTGTTGCCTAATATGGGAGCTTCTGAGTCACCTTCTATGTTTAAAAGTGACTATGAGCATTTTTCCATCTGTGTGAAATTGGTTCTGATTGTGAACTTTCTTCTACCTTTTCCTGGGTAATTGAAATTGGTCATGGCAGATTTTAACGGGTTTTTGGCTGTTACTAAGTTTGGAGTATAAATCTAGAAAAGGAGCTGACAACTAAAAAGGGCTTATGTGCTATTACAAACATGACTCGTAACTGGGGTAATGAGGTCAAATGGGCAATCCTGGGGGCAATGGATGGTGGAGATGCTCGAAAACCGGGCTCACCCTGTGCCTATCGGCTGAAATCTTTAATGCCCTTAAAGACTTCTGTGTCTTAGTAATCGCCCTGAAAAATACATGTATTCATATTGGAACCCAGAAATAAGGGACTGAAGAAATAAAGAGGGAACCTATCTCTGCTTTAGCCATTGATACCCTATTCAGCCTAGGAACAGCAGGGGCGGGGACCGGTATAGCTTCCCTAACCACCCAGCGTGCAGGGATGTCTTCCCTACAGGCAGCCATAGATGAGGACTTAAAACGAGTAGAAACCTCCATCACCCACCTTCAAAATTCTCTAACTTCTCTCTCTGAAGTGGTGCTTCAAAATCGCCGGGGCCTGGACTTACTCTTCCTATAGCAAGGGGGAATATGTGCTGCCCTGCGTGAAGAATGCTGCTTTTATGCAGACCATTCGGGAGTAATTAAAGAGTCTATGGCCAAAGAAAGGGAAGGACTAGCCAAAAGAAAAAGGGAAAAAGAGGCCCAGGAAAGTTGGTTTGAGGCATGGTTTAGTAAGTCCCCCTGGTTTGCTACCTTAATTTCTACCCCTATAGGTCCCCTACTCATCCTTTTACTCATTCTAACTTTTGGGCCATGTATTCTATACAGACTAATGGCCTTCGTAAAAGACTGGGTCAGTACAGTGCAGCAAATGGTCCTGAGACAACAATATAAAGGACTATCTGGCCCCAAAGATGTAGAGTCCTCTCACCTAAATGAGTAAGATTTGTCATTATAAAAGAGTAAAGGGGGGAATGTTAGGGCCTGCTTAGCCTCAAGACCAGCAGAACAGGCTCTGAAACTTCCTGGGACTTAGGCCTCTGCATATCTAAGACCCCCTGGTGATTGAGGCCTTTACAGGGTCTGTGTTTACCAAATGAGGGCAGATAAGTCAAGGAACCATCTGTGTATCTTGCTTTCTTGCCCCAGTTCCTGAATTGTATGGGCATTCCAGGAACTGGGGAGGGGGCTAAAATTTTATCTCACTCAACCAGGAAAATTACTGTGTGACTCATGCTTGCTGTTTGAAATGTATATAAACCCCTAGACCCTTGCATTCGGGGTCCTTGCTGAAACCCATTGCGCCGGGCAGATGCTTGGACCCTAGCTAGCTAGAAATAGACCTCGCTGTGTGATTTGCATTATCCTGAGCGTCCTCGGTTTCTCTTTGGGGCGGTCGACATCGGACTCTAACATTTCTATGGACAAAGGTATGTGTAAAGCAACTGAACAATGAAAACTATTTTAAACAGATAGTGTAAGGTCCAGTTTTGGAATCCAAGCCGCCATCCTGTTTACTCATAAAAACAGCTCCAGCTGTTATGGATAAATGGCCCCTGGAAAACAAAGGCAAGCCAGGTTGGGGGAGAGAGACACCCAACCAGTTAAACCCCTTAATCTCCCATCCAGGGAGGGTCCAGGGGAGGTATTTAGATGCAAGCTAAGAATGGGCAATTGACTTGTGAACTGTGTGACTCATGCTTGCTGTTTGAAATGCATATAAACCCCTAGACCCTTGCATTGGGGGTCCTTGTTGAAATCTGCTGTGCCGGGCAGATACTTGGACCCCAGCTAGCTGAAAATAAACCTTATTGTGCAATTTATATTATCCTGAGAGTCCTCGGTTCCTTTTTGGGGAGGCAGTCGACACCGGACCTTATCAATAGAAGAACTGAATCAGTCACTCAAAGAAACGTTAAAGTTTGTAGGTAATTCTATAAGTGAATGTACTCAAAGCTTCTCAGGTAAATATTTCAATAGTCATATTTGGCAACAAAGCAGTGAGCACAGTTTACAACATTCTTTTAACATTTTAGCTTAACCTGGAGTCTTCTGTTTAAAATACCAAATAAAAATATTTGGAGCCAAAGGTCTACATTTAACACTCTGGAACATAACTTGTGATCAGTTCCTTCATTATATCATGAATTATTGCACAATGCTCAATCAAGGCTAGTATTATCTTCAAGTATTTTCACTGATGCATCAGGTACAATGTCACTAAAAGAACATATGTGATTTCCAGTTTCCTCTCTTGATGTAAGGAGCTTGGAAGCTTGGATCCATAAGTCAGGGAGAGAACACAGGGCAAACCTCGGGCCCAGGATTGGAGAGACAGCCAGGGAAATACAGGTAGTTTCAGCTTACTTGAACAGAGGACTGAGCAAAACTCCATGGAAACAGGCAATAGGGAAGGAAAACCCAAATAAGAATTGACTGATTGCTGGAGGCTCAGCACAGAGAGCTCTCTGAGTTAAAAACGGATCCCCCACAATTGTAAGATTTACCTCTAGGAACTCAAGGAGGTTCTTGCCATAAATGTCAGAAAAAGTTTTTTGGTGCTTCTGGGAGAAGGGAAAAGAAACCATTTTGAAATATCCCAAGCACTCTATTCTTAAAAAAGCCTTCCCTCGGGGGAAACTAAATATCCTGGGCTTAATCAGCTGGGCCTTTACTAGAACCTAACTGACCTGAGGGCAAAGAAATGACTAACCCCAGTTAGTCCTACCTTTCCAGATGGGAGAAGAGGAAGACCCAAATCCCACCCACTCTAGCCATCCTGTCCCACTAAACTAGGGTAGGGTGGAAAAAAATAATAAATAAATTTAAAAACCTGAGAAACCCTTGTGAAGTTTACAGTCCAGTCACAAAAAGATGGAGACCTAATCATAGCACTAGAGAATACTTTCTCTACCCAATATGACACCATTGCAGAACTAAAAGCCTACTTAGAGCAGCTCCGTGTGTCAAATACATCATGTGCTACTTCCAAGAAAAAAATTACAAGACATACCAAACCAAATGACAAAGGAAAAAGACATAATTTGAAGAGAACATTCAGCAGAATTAGACAAGGCAGAGATACTGGAATCATCAAACCAGGAATTTCAAACAACAAATACAATTAATATGTTAAGGGTGCTGATGGATAAAGTAGACAGTATGCAGGAACAGATAGAGAATATAAGTGGAAAGATAGAAATCCAAGAAAAAAAAAAGAAATTATAGAGATCAAAAAATCAAAACTACTGTCAGAGAAATAAAGAATACCTTAATAATAGAATAACAATAGTTTAGACATGTTTATAAAGAAAGATAAACTATTTTTGATAGTTGAGGCCCCAAATGCAAAAATTCTTATAGTTTTCTGCTCATTTTTATATGAACTGACAGATAAAATTTCTCAATTTGGACTCAGGAAATATGTAAGATAAAGGTGAGAATTATAGAGTGAGTGATTTAAAAATAAACTTCAGCACAAAAGACCAGACCAGGAACATGAGATGCCCAGTGGAGTCCTAGAAATATTGATGTTTATCACATGAAAATATTTTATTCCTCTGAAAATAGCATCAGATAAAAGAACTCTAAGACATGAATAGTGACACCCATAAGATATAGTTTCTATAAATAAAAATGAGGGGTAAAACACCAAATGTTGATGAGCATGTGAACCACCATGAACTCCCACTCATCACTGATGGAAATCCAAAATGGTGCAGCCACTTTAGAAGGCAGTTTGCTAGTTTCTTATAAAACTAAGCATTCTTTTAGCCATAAGATCCTATAGTTGTGCTCCTTGGTATTTGAGTGTGTTGGAAACTTATGTCCACAGAAAATCATGCACACAAATATTTATAGCATCTTTATAATTTTCAGAGCTTATAAGCAGCCAAGATGTTCTTCCATAGGTCAATGGATCAACACATTTTGGTGTATCCATACTATGGATTATTATTCATACTTTAAAAGAATACTATCAAGCCATGGAAAAAGATGAAAGTTTAAAAACACATTAAGTGAAAAAAGATAATCTGAGTAGACAGCATACTGTATGGGAACCATGAGACCTTCTGGAAAAGGAAAATTATGAAAACAGTAAAAGGATAGTGGTTGCCAAGGGATGGTGGTAGGGGGAGAAAGGACAAATAGGTGGAAGTCAGGAGATTTTTAGGGCAGGGAATCTATCTTGCAAAATAATACAATGGCAGATACCTTTGTATGGAGGGAGAAGTTTTCCTCAACCCTCAAGTTCTTCCAGCTGGACTCAGAATTACATTAACATAAAGCAGGTTAATAGGAGAAAAGTTTTATTACATGCAGAGACCCGGTAGGTAGGTTTTATACATTTTAGACATAGAGATAAATTTATGAAGCATTTATAGTATAAGGAAAACAGATGTGTGGAAACTTTAACTAGTAAGGAAATCTAAGTAAAATTTGGGTTGAGGTAGTAGATTAGTTTTGGGAAAAAAAAATTAATCAGGTTTATTTCTACAGCTGTCCAAACTTTAAAGTTCCTATCTTCATTATAAGGATGCCTTTTTACTACTTAGTATAAAGAGGATATTTTTCATATAAGAAATGTGTCCTGCTTTCAGGCAAACAGAGGAAAATCTGAGTGTGCGTGCATTGGTTGTTTCTTCAGTACCTTTATTTAAAATAATCAATGTATCAAAGTGGAACATCTTGAAAGTTGGCCCTTGGCCACTATATACTTGTCACTTTACATTTCTCAAAATCTGTAGAATATACAACATAAAGGGTGAACTATAGTATACTATGGGCTTGAGTTAATAATAATTTATCATCACCAGCTCATCAACTGTAAAAATTTTCCACACTTAATCAAGATAGGGGAAACTGGGTTAAGGGTAAGGAGGTATATGGAAACTCTACATTCCACTCAATTTTTCTACTGAAAAACCAAAAGCTATTAATTAAGAAAAGAAAGCTAAAGAGCGGAAACAAATGCATAGAATAGTAAAAATATTTATATTTTTAAAAGACTGTAATTCTGCATACGTCCACAAATAGATTAAAAACAAGATATAATTATTTTATTTTCATGAGCAAGAATCTGGAATCAAATTATGTCAGTAGGTCTCAAACCTAAATATAATAAAAAAATGGACTTGTCCATCAGTTTTCTTCAAACTTGAAAAATGATTAAACAAAGAAAAACCAACAAAAAAGAGCTATGTAATGTCATAACAATATTCATTAATTAAAAAATATTACAGAACAATGAGCACTGAAATTTCTGTCTTAAAAGTGTAACTAACTAAGTAGTAACCTAAGATCTTGGTCAACAGTAAGGATCCTAACCTGATACTTGGCCAAGAGTCCCATTGAAACAAAATGCTTCAAATGTCTGTTGATTATCTACTAAGATATTGAAGTGGGAGAGCAAGGTTCTTGTCCCACAGAATTAAAGAATGAATCTCATGGACACAGAGAATGAGTAAAGCAATTGAGTTTTATTAAACAAGGGTACAGAAAATGTTCTCAGGAGTCAGAAGGGTCCTGACAGTGTTGGCAACCTAGGCCTCCACTGACAGTCTTGTATTTAGAACTGACCAGGAAGCTTGTGGCCTTATTATTCCTGTGTCGTCATGCTTTAGGTAAGGACTAGTGATAACATCTTTAATAGCTTACTTCTTTTTAGGGTTCCTTTATTCTTTGTTGGTCACAGGTGACTATCATAAAAAAAGACCATCCACCATAGCACCTAAGGCATGGTGGTCTGGTGTGTTCCCTTATCTCTGGTTTCCTTACACCTCCATATTTCTGGGATATCTGTGACCTGATCATGTAGCCTCCTACCTGTCTGTCCTTACCTAGCCCCACCTGTCCTGCAGTCAATACTTCAAACATCTTGTAAAATTAGTGTAACTATGAAGATTGTCTCTGTTCCTTGATTCAAATGATTTAATGGCAATAACATCCACTAAATTTGATGGTCAACTCAGCAAAATCCATTGATCTTTCAGTCCACCTTCACAAGTCCAGTTCTGGCTCTCAGAGGCCTAATAAAATTATCACTTGCATCTATGTAATTAATGATTACTATAAATTTTTCCTATAATGTGTCTAATTCTATAACTAATGCCATTAGTTATATATTGAAGAACGATATTTAATTAATAAAAAATAAAATAAAAAATAAAATAAATCTTGTAATTTTAAGTAAATAAATAAATAAATAAACAAAGAAATACTATATTTAAAAGCTTTTTAAATACATTGTTACAGGGGTGTCTGGGTGGCTCAGTTGGTTAAACAACTGCCTTCGGCTCGGATCATGAACCTGGAGATCTGGGATCGAGCCCCACATCGGGCTCCCTGCTCCTCTCTCTCTCACTCCCCTGGCTTGTGTCCCTTCTCTAGCTGTGTTTCTCTCTGTCAAATAAATAAATAAAATCTTTAAAAAAAATACATTGTTACATTTCAGATTATGAAATTTTGAGACTGACTCCATTTCTGATGTTTGGTTGCTGACAGATTTCAAGGATACCATACAACTCAGGTAGAAGGGAGGCATAGGATAGAATATGGGGATGCATAAAATAGGATATGGAGAAAGGGTGCAGTGCTCTTCCAAGCCCTCTCCAGGCCCTCCACTGTTCCCACATTACATATTCACCAACCCAGAAAATTTCCATACTCTGCCATTTTGGATTTTTATGGAGCTTGTGTTACACTGGCGTGCTTGATTAAATCAATGGCCATTGGTTGTTAGCCCCTCACTCTTTCTCCCCAGTGACTGGGAGGCAGTTCCAGCCCTCTAATCACAGGACTGGTTTCTATGCAACTTGCTTCCTTTCTTACTGAGTCCCAAAACTGTTGCACCTTTCACTTAGGAAATTCCAAGAAGCTCTTTGTCAGAAACAGGGATGAAAACCATGTATATATATATACATGTGTATATATATATATATACTAATAAATCACAACATTACAACTGTTCTATTCCTATTTAATTATTTTATCCTTTCATTTTTTTGGTTTACAATTTTTGTAGTCAGAGAAGTAGAATTATGTTCACTTATTTTGTAGCCAGTAATTATAATAGCAAGAATTATTGCTATGGTTAGGACCATTCCAAGTGATTTTTTTTTTTTTTTTTAAGTAAGTTCTACACCCAGCCTGGGGCTTGAACTCACCACCCTGAGATCAAGAGTTGCATTAAGTGATTTTTATAATAACTTAAAATCTATGTCTTAAAATCAAGTCTATGAGGAAGGAGATATTATTAGTCGTTCTTTATAGATGAGAAAAAATATGGAAGACAAACACAAGGTTTTGGCTAGGAAATTGTAAATTTGAGATTAGAATCAAGCAGCCTGACCCTCAAGACTGTGTGCCCACCTGGCACACTTTACTCTCTTCATCTAGATCTCCTGGTTCTCAGTTCTTTTACTCCTTGCCGCAGGGACATTTAAATTGACCAAAATACTTTATTTATGTACAACTTGACTGCATTCTTGATTGTATCCTTAATTCATTATGCAACCATTCTCTAAAATGACCTCTACTGCTAAACTGGCATTAAAACTTTAGAGTAATGTCAACTATTTGTGATTTTATGTTCTTCATATTTATAACTCAATCAGAACAAACACTGGAGTTCTGATTAGATGCATAGTGATCAATATGCAAACATTCAATACAGTTGACATAGAAAATCAGAAATTGAAAAAATTCCAACTAATTTACAGCTCCAAACACTGGTCCTCTTGTTATCCAGCCTGCATATAAAATATTCATTGAATTTGTATTCATTTTAAGGAATTCTACATTTTACATGCCATTATCACAGACTTAATCTAGGTAATAAATACAAAAGATATATTATAAAGACTGTGAACTATAAAAAGTGAAGTCAAATGGGATTTGGTAAAAAGACTTGTGTTTTTATGTCTGTTTTTTTTTTTTTTTAATCTTGAGTACTTTTGTTAACTCTTAATTTCAGCAGAGGCTCAAAATCATAAAGTAAAATTAATTTCCAGGTTTTTAAAAAATTTCTTTAGTATTTTCTTTCTGGTAATAGTCAAAGCATCTCTATGTGCAATGAAAATAAAGAGAAGTCTTTTACCCTTGAAACTAAGAGATGGAACCATCAAAAAATTAATTGAATACTAAATAAAATGGTTGAGAGGCAACATTATTTAAATATCCTCAGGGCTTGAATCCCAGAACCCAGTAAACTGATGGTTTTTCACAAATATAGAAAACAATGTACAGGTTTTGTTTTCAATAAACTTTTTATTCAATTCTATACATGAAGTACTTGTTTTATTTCTGAGACACCAGTTATCATTTTGCCATAATCTGAAATTTCCTAACAAATGCCCAAGAATGTCAATGTTCATACATATATATATATTAATATATATATATTAATGTTTTCTCCAATATATGGTTTACTATAAGTCCCATATGCAAAATATCATAGAAATATTTCAGCATTGCTTTCAATCTTTTGGCAACCTACATTCATCATTATTTGCATTAGGTTGCTGTCCATATTTAAAGGGAAAAAAATCAGGCAGAACAAGTGATATGTTATAAATCTTGTGCTTTTTAAAAAATATCTTCCAGAGATCACAATCATAAGAAATTTAGACTGGAAAGGCAAATGTAAGACCTAAAATAAAATTGTGAAAGCACAATGGGTCAGTATGTGCAGCATAATGACTGGACATAGGAAGCAGTAAAATTAAATAATTTCTCTGTTTAAGAGCTTCATGGAGAGAGGTCATTGCTGGCTTCCTTCTACTACTGCAGTTTTTAAATGCATGCTCCTGCTCACCTCTGAGGTGTGATCTGGCATCATTTCTGCAATTTTGCCCTACCCAAAAGAGCACTTTGTTATTTGGCAACAGTAAATATCTCCTTTCTTCAAAATGGGCATATCTACTTTCCTCTGTAGTGTTCATTCAATGAATGTGTAGTGCTTCTCAGAATCTTCTGGTTAGTGCTTATCCTTCATATCTCAGTGGCCAATCATTTTTTTCCAGAATATTTTGACCGGTTTGATTAAATGTGCCTAAATGTCTCTAATCAGCACTTTCGTGGCAATCAATAATTTTAGAATTCCTTAAATTTTATTGAACTTGATTTTGTTTGCTCTTTAACCCTCAAAATTGTAAGCTTGGTGGAATTTTGGTTTTAGACATCTTTAGGTCCCTAGTACCTAGTATATTACATGACATAAATTCTTAATAAATAGTAGCATGAATTAGTTATTTATAAAATTCCTCTCATTTTATTCCACTGAGAAGGCTTGTTTCTCAGGGTATTCATACATAGTAAATATTGTTATATGTAGAACCAAGGTTAAGGAATTTCTAGAATATTTAGTCTTACTTACATTTACCTAACAATATAGTAAGATATATTTATCCCTATTTCTCTCTCAGATATTAAAAAAGCTGACCCATCTCATAATACAAACAATACAAATAAAGATTACTTATGTATTTATATATAACATGCATTTATATATTCATATATTCATATAATATATATTTATATATTTAACTATAAATATATATTTACATATTTAACTATATATAGTTTCATGTTTTATGTGGATGCTACAAGTTGGTAAGCATGCTGTATAGTTCTAAAGCTGTATAAAAACTTATGAAAATGATAGAAATCAAACAAATTCATAGAAATAAATTGAACACATAGATTTTAGCAATGTTTTTCCCCAGAGATCTCTGAGACTCAACAGTTCATTTAAAAACAAAACAAAACAAAACAAAACAGCAGCTTACTGATGATCAAAATGTACCAGGATCACTTTGAAATTTAAACCTAATCATATCAATGATCAAACGCCTTTCAAGATTCAGGACCCACCAGGAAACTTGACATTGCTTTATATCACAAGGTTTCAGTTTACACAATTACAGGAGGTATTAACAAGGTGTATTTATGTAAGGCTTTATAACAGTTAAAAGGGCAAAAAAATTGCAGAAGAAAAAAAAATTGCAGAAGAAAGAAACACAAGCAAACATCAAAGATGTTTGAGACATTAGGTTTCCAGAGGATATAGTTTGTCTCTAGATCATGAAGCACCAATTATTCATATACAATATCTTGATCTCAGTGAAAACCCAATCTCATTCAAGGTGGTGTCTTTTATAATCCTCTTGCTATATGACCATAGTCCGTCATAGAAATCAAGAGACCAAAACAGAAAACAGGTACAAACAATCATTCAGGATATTTTCTATACAAAATTGATTGGCAGGATTTCATTCCTTCTGGAAAATGTAGTAGAGAACTCTTTCTTCGACTTTTCAAGCTTCGAGAGGCTTTCTGTATTCTTTAGCTTGTGTGTGTCCTATGTCCCCTCAACCTCTGTTTCTATCACTATAACTCTCTGACCTTCCTGCCTCTGTTTAATACAGACCGTTGCACTTACATTGGATTTATCCAGATAACATAGGATAATCTCTCCATCTAAAGGTCCTTAACTTAATCACATTTGCGAAGTCCCATATACAATGTAAGACAATATATTCACAGGTTCCCGAGATTAAGAAGTGGACATCTTTTGGGAGATTTCCACAGCTGGTTTTTAATTTGTGTGTTGAGCATTGCCAGTTAGACAGCTCATATGCAAATTAAATATTTTGATTTTAAATCCCCACAGACTGGTGAGGCCATAATTGTCCTACAAATTTATTTCTTGTACTTCTACTGCCAAGATCCCAGGCCATCTGCCTTCACCTATGCCTATCTCTCTCCGTAGGAATATGTTTAACACCATCTTGAATCAGTGTTCACAATTTGTTCCAACTTTCTCCTCCAGCAGTTTGTTCAACTATTTGCTGAGCTTATGTAATCTATTTTTCTGACTAAATGCTATCTATCCAAACGTCTTGCCTCTTATTCCTTCGTCCTAAAGTAACATTGTCAAGGAGTACTTTTTCCTCAATAAGACTCTTTTTAAGGTTAATTTAGCTTTTCTTGGGAATCCTAGGTTTCTGTCAATTATGATTCATTTATTAGATCAGGAGGTCCAAATTAAAATAGTATTTTCAAATATTTTTAGCATAAGACTCTAATAATATTAATGACATCTGCTTCAGGTACCAGATATGAAAATCCAAATCGAGAGTCAATACATATTTAGGTCAAGAACCCTAGTTATCCTCTTGGAATCCTGACAACTAAACAAATATAACTGATTTAACACATACTGATTGGCCTGATCTTTTCAGTAAAGTAACAGAGATACTCCCATTAACAGAATGGCCAACTGTTAGTCACACTCTTCATTTCTGAAGGAGTGGGATATAATGTCTTTTTCTTTTTCTTTTTTTTTTTTTTTAAGATTTTATTTATTTGACAGAGAGAAACACAGCCAGAGAGGGAACACAAGCAGGGGAAGTGAGAGAGGGAGAAGCAGACTTCCTGCTGAGCAGGGAGCCCTATGTGGGACTCGATCCCGGGACTCCAGGATCATGACCTGAGCTGAAGGCAGTTGTTTAACCAACTGAGCCACCCAGGCGCCCCTATAATGTCTTTTTCCACTCCATGTTGCATTGCTTGTATGACTTCATGACCTCTCTTCATGTCCACTTAAAAGGCCACTTACAGTGAAATAAAGAGCATATTCATTCATTTGTTGGTTTCATTCCCTCTCTGAATTGAGAAGTTTTTTTTTTTTTTTTTTTTTTTTTTTTTCCATAACATGGGCCCTACGATGTGATTCTTATTGTCTTCAAATCATTTAAGGTCTGCTTTCTGGACCGTACTGTCAGTTCATTGACTTTGCCCAGGATTACTATAAATTCATACATCACCATCATCATCACCACCATCATCATCTTCATGTAAACAGTATGCACCTCCAGGAGTCCCCTGACACATGATCCTGAACATTCAATGAGGAAACATTTTTTCGTGTCACATTCTCTATTGGATTATTGTTCTGACATAATAGTTCAGTCATTATGTTCAGACATAATCTGTTATTATGTGACATAATAGGCATTTCAGGTCTCAAAATGGTTTTGTTTTCTCATAACAATAACAGTTTTAATTAAAGCTATGACAATAGTTGTATTTCAAAAGGAATGTATTTGACAGAAGCCTCAAGTAACTTTGTGTTTTTTTTTGTTTTGTTTTTCAAGTAACTTTCTAATAAAATCCTACTAGTCATTTATTGGTGGTAGTCAAGGTCTTATTCCAGAGGTGACAGTCAACATAGATGCAAGTGGCTGACATCTCTAATATGGTTGAGCTCTGGAATCATGCCGTTTCAAAGAGAAGATGCGAGAGCATCTGAAGCTCTAGGAGAGGCTACTGTTGCTCCGAGTTTCATACCAGATTAGACTCTAAGATAAATGAATTTGTAAATATGGGGCTAAGGACATTGCTAGTTGTGTTATATGGTTTCTCCAGAAACCAAAAATCTAATCAGTCTTTGTGCTACTTGTTTTGTTTTGGAGTTTTTAAAGAAAATATTTTTTTTTTTAATAAAAATGTGAAAGATCTTTAGGATCAATGGCCCAAGTAACATATTCATCTTTTTTTTTTATTTTTCAGTTCAGTCAAATTTAAGTTTTTTAATATCAGGTTGTGGTGATGAGCAAGATCATTCAAATATTTCTGTGGTTTAATAATAAACATGTATTGTAATGTGTCCCACAGGAATGTGATTTTTTTTACTTCATTCTATAAAGAAAGAATCAACCAGAGAATAAAATGTAATAATTCTTAATGTATTAGTTTATGCTAGGATAACGTATTATCTTTATTTTTAAAAATGACAATACAACAATGGCAAAAGAAAAAATATTTTGATCACTGCTTCACTTTATACAAAAATTAATTTGAAAATTGATCATAATATACACAAACAATAACTTGAAAACTGATTATAAGAAAAAGAAAGGAAACATATAGAAAATTTATAGAAAACAGTATTTGCAAACCGCAAGAAAGCAAAGGTTTCTCAACCAAGACAAAAAAGCACTACATATAAACAATAACAGAACACAAATGAACTTCATCTAGTTTACAAAGACCTATATTTGGTGGTTTTTTTGTTTTTGTTTTTGCTTTTTTGCAGAAAAAGAAATAACATACTCAGAAATTAAGAGAAAATATCTAGAAATATATTTCTTATTAAAAATTTGTATGTAGGATACAAAAAAGAAAAACTATTACAAATAAATGATCAGAAAATATTTGAATAAAACTATGAAATAGAAGACTGAAACAGACAGTTCACAACAGAAAATATGTGCAGGGTAAATAAGCAGATGAAAAGATGTCCAATATCATCAATCATCAAGGAAACACAAATTTAAAAACCTAACATATCACCATCAGTCCACCTAAATTGCTTTAATAAAAAGAAAGGCAATACCAACTGTTGGTGAGAATGCAAAACAACTGGAAGCAAATATGATGAAAAGATTGTAAAACGGTATATCCACCTTATAATCCATATGATAGTTTCTTAGCACATTAAACACACATTTATACTTTTACCCAGAAGTTTCACTACTAGGTATTCATCTGAGAGAAATTAAGATATATGTCTACACATACAAACTTTACACAAATATTCACAGACTTTTTTTTAAATATCTGATACTGTTAACAGACCAAATAGTGGTATAGGTATATAATAAAATATTACTCAGTAAACAAACAAAAACAGATTGCTTATAACACAATATGAAAGAGGGCTTTATAATCATTTTCCCCATAAAGTCAACCTTAAATTCTGAAAACTGTGTGATTATATCTGATACTATGCATCATTCTTAAATATTATATTCCAAAGCTTGACTATACAACCAAACTGTCCAATGATGTTCTGTTACAATGAAGACAGATTCTTATTGAAATCATGCAAATAATTACATTACCATGGAGATAAGAATACTCAATAAAAGTTTTCAAATTCTGGAGGGATCCAGCAGACAAGAAAAAAAAATATTTCGCTTTGTTTACAAAATTTAGTAGTACAATCTACTAATTTGAAGCTATAGACAATTTATGAGGAAGAAAAAGGAGGCACAGCTTTTGTCCTGAAAATAGAACATTAAAGAACCAGCAATGTTTGAAATAAACCAATAATCACTCTTAATCAGTTCATTTATCACCATGCAATTAATTTTTGTTCTTTTTGATCCTAGGTTAGTAGTTTTATGAACATATTAGCTTCTTCACTAATGTTCTCCAAATTCTTATGCAGTCCAGTAATGTGGTCTCAAAGTCATTACTCTCAGAATCCTATACACCAAGTATCTATCATAGTTCTTTCCATGGGTCTCTGAAACAGTCCTCTTTTGGTGAAAGGGAAGCACTCTGACCTGTAGCTAATTGCAAATACTTTCCCGCAGGAATCCATAAAACAAAAGTTATCTGTAGATAACAACAAAACTACAAATGCCATGATTAAAGATCTAGTGAGTGTTCATTTAACAAGGAAATTTGGTTATCTCAGTGGCACACAATCTTAAAAATAATAACCAAGTTTAGAGTGCCTCGGTGGCTCAGTGGGTTAAGTGACTGGCTCAGGGAACCCTGGGATCCAGCCCTTACTCTGGAGTCCTTGCTCAGTGGGGGGTCTGCTTCTTCCTCTGCCCCTCCTCCTCCTCCTTCTCCTACTAATTCCCCTCCCCTCTCAGTTCTCCCCTCTCAGTTTTCCCCTGCTTGGGCATGCATAAGCTCTATCTCTCTCTCTCTCAAATAAATAAATAAGATCTTAAAAAATAATAATAATAACAACAACCAGGTTTACAACTGATATATCGCACCAGACTTTGTGGACAGTGAGGTGTTAACAAATTTCTAAGGAGTTCATACAACTTCTGAAATATTTATAATACTAGCATTTACCCATGCAAATATAACTAAGGAAAGACTAAGCATGTCATTATTTAACAATGTTTCCATGCAACTCAACATATCAGATAAACCTAATTATTTTCTTACACCTCTCTTTTTACAGGTGAAAGAAGGAATCATTTGAGATTTTCCATGGATTCTCTGGAAAACCTCAGGATCAAGATTGAGATTGCATTTAGGATTTGATTTTGAGAAATTGTCAAAAATTCTCAAAAATTGTAAATAAAACCTTAGCTCATTTTAAAATGAAAATATCTTGTTTCCCTTAAAAAATCAAGGACCTGCAAAGATTAGCATAAAATCCAAGAATAGAGTCTAACATTAACTTGGGAGAATTCCTAGTCAGTGTTGCTGTTCTCTTTTCTCTTTTTTTCTTCTGGTATTCTCATTACCTATACTTTTGTAGTTGTCCCATGGTTCTTGGATTTTTTTTTTTTTCTTCAGTTTTGGAAGTTACTACTGTCAAATCCTCAAGCTCAGATTTTTCTCAGCTGCATGCAGTCTACTAAGAAGCCCATTAAAGGCATTCTTCATTTCTGTTACAGTGATTTTGATCTCTGGCTTTAGTTTTGATTCGTTCTTAAATTGCCGTCTCCCTGCTTACATTATTCACATGTTCAAGGATGCCATTTTTCCATTATATCCCTTAATGTACTAAACATAGTTTTTATTTTGTTTTCATTTTGCATACTCCTGGTCTGATAATTCCAATATTCCTTCCATATCTGATTTGGGTTCTGATACCTGTTCAGTCTCTTTGACTTCTGTTTTTGCCTTTTATCATGTCTTGTAGTTTTTTTGTTTTGTTTTGTTTTAAGATTTTATTTATATGACAGACAGAAACACAGCTAGAGAGAGAACACAAGCAGGGGGAGTGAGAGAGGGAGAAGCAGACTCTCTCTCTGCCCAGCAGGGATCCCAGTGTGGGGTTTGATCCTGCGGCCCAGGGATCATGACTTGAGCAGAAAGCTCCCTTTGTGGTTGTTTGTGGAAAGGTGGACATGGTGTACTGTTTAAAATGGAAAAACAAACAAACAAAAATAGTTAAGCACCGATAGAATATATTATTAGTACTCAAAAGTTTAATAATATTTGCACCAAGTTAAATTATTTCACTTATTATATGAATCCATTTATTAAAATTATATTTTGTAATAATAATATATTAACTCCATTTATTAAAATTATATTTTCAACAATAATTAAAACTTTGATTTAAGATATATACCTGGGGCCCCTGGGTGGCTCAGTCAGTTAAGCATCCAGTTCTTGATTTTGGCTCAGGACATGATTTCAGGGTCATGAGATCAAGACCAGCATCAGGCTCCACATAGCATAGAATCTACTTGAGATTCTCTATCTCTCTTTTGCTCTCTGATCCCCAACCCATGCTCTCTCTCTCCCTCAAAAAAAAAAGAAAAAATATATATGTATACATATATAATATAAATATAATATAATTATATATGTATTGGGATCTCCTGGTACCCGCTAGTTTGCGGCCATTGGTGGAAGCTGACTGGGGTGGCCTCTTGGGCCTCTCCGGAATACTTCCGCGAATGTGACCTAGCTGATCTTCCCACCGTCGTGGGCTCTCAACCCGCAGGTGGACTGGCGAACTTAGCCCCACCCAGCAGTCGGGCCTGAAATCTGCCAAAGGCCTTAGTGATAGCAACGCAATGAGTCCCTATTGGCCCCTGCTACTTCCTTCTTTTACTCCCTCCTTTCCTCTCTATATAACTGTGTCTCTGATGCAATAAAGCTGAGATTGCTGCGTCTTCACGGCTGACTCAGCTACTGGCTCGGTGTGGTTTCTTTCCCGGTTTTAGGGTGGTGGTCCGGCCCTCGACACTTATCATCTCGCTCAGCCCCCAGAGCATAACAGGCTGGCCCAGTTATCCTTCCCCCGCACCAGTGTTGTGGAGAGCAACATATATGTGTTTCTCTACATATATATCTTAAATATATATATGCTATATACATTAAAGACATACACACATGTAATATGCCTTCAGAAAGCCTGAATAACTTTTGAGGTATTGCAACACTATGACAAATTTCCATTTTCAGAAAAGGTAGACTACAAATAGCTGTCTCTGTCATTTGAAATCCTTTATCTCTTTTAGTTTATTTCAGCTTTGCTTTAGTGCTAACATCACAAGCCATTAATCATTATTAGCGAAAAAATTTATGAGTGATGAAATGAAATATATTATTTTTTACTGAATAATTAAGATTATTATTTGACAGTACAACTGCACTTAGCTTTTTATGTTCTAGTAAGATAATAATTCAATAAATGTGAAAGAAAGTGATTTGACATTTAATATGTTTGAAAACATTGATGTCAATGAAAACAATCAATTTTATTTGGTATTTTAGAGTAATTTTTCTCTTAGGTCTTTTACTCAGTATCATGCAAGGCCATGTTTTCTAAAATGAATTAGATGATTTAATCAGGGGAAAAGTCACAGGAAGCTTTGCTTATTAGCAACTTCTTAAAGAAAAAGACCTATACCAGATTTAGAATCGCTAAAGCTAATATTTCTAACTACAGCTCAAATTACCATACCTAGCATATTAATTCCTTGATGTAAATACAAAACCTTTATATAAAATGTGTTGCTAAATACGTTAAATATATTTTCAAATTAATCTGATGTCATCTGACTATTAACAATCTTAAAAACATGATTTAAGGAAACTAAAAGCAAAAGAATGTGACTTAGAACACAGAACTATTCTCTTTTTTCTTTTTCTAAGATTTCATTTATTTATTTATCAGAGAGAGAACACAAGTAAGGGGAACAGCAGTCAGGAGAAGCAGGCTCTCTGTGGACCAAGGAGCCCAACGCAAGGCTTGATCCCAGGACTCTGGGATCATGACCTGAGCTGAAGGCCAAGGCTTAACCCCATCTGAGCCACCCAGGTGAACTGTGAATTATTCCAATAAAGACAGTTTACTAAACAAATTTAAGATTACTTTCTATAATAGCAGCTTGGGGAATTGCTAATCAATTTCAATTCAGAGACATTATTTATGAAGTGAAAACAATTATTTAAAACATAAAAAAATTAAATAACAATGCAGCAAATTTGTAAACTCCCAAAGGCAATCAAAACTCGAAAGTGATTCATGAAAAATATCTAGCTCATGAGATAAGAATAGCAAGTTTGTGGGGTTTTGGAGTAGGGAATGGAAGAAGAACTTAAAACTAACTGGAGAATTTTTAAGTGAGAGATTTTTAGGTGGGCTAAGATAATAAATTTTCTGAACATTCTATAATGGAGGAGCCAGAATCCCAGTGATAATTTAAACCCTGGGAGACTTAAAAATTTGCTGTGGCTGGAGATGTATTCTTTAATCCACATACATCTTAATTGGCAGAAAGCCTAATTGGCTTAAAGAGTCTAAACACAGCCTCCAAAAATCATAGTGTGACCCCTGAACTATAGCAGTGCAGGAGCTGTCCCTAAGGAGACAAGCTAGAGACACATCAACAAACGATTGTACATGTGGGGAATGTAAATTCAAAAATATGAGTTCAGACACATCAGTTGTAGAGGAAGAAAGAATCAGGTTACCTTCAAAAAGCCTGTCAAAGCAAAAAACTAAACTGTAGAATCACACTACAATTTATTACAAAAAAAAAAGTCTTGTCTTCAAAAACTACAACAAAAATTACTAAATATATAAAGCAATAAAAAAGCATGGCACTTACTTGAAAAAAGCAGTCTACATAAACCAGTCTTAATTAGGTCCAGATGCTGAGTTTAGCAAAACACTTCATACTTTCTATAATTATATTAAGATAATTAAAGTAATAAATGATGAAAATCAATGCACAAGCAGGAAATCTCAACAAAAAAGGCAATTAATCTTATGCAAAATTTAAAGTTGAAAAGTACAGTCACTGATGTATTCATTAGAAGAGTCTAATAAAGATTGAAGATGGCAGAACAGAGAATACTTTCTCCCTAGGAATAAAGATCATGATGAGTTATAAAGTCTGAATACATTATTTATTGAAAGGATGAATGATGAATAAAGGCCTAAGGAATTTTATTGAGTTGGTATTGACTTGTTTCTACTTGGACAGTATATTCATTATATATATATTCATGGGGCTGAGAGTGTATCTAATGGTAGTTGAGGACTGCCACCAATTAGCTCCTTCGTTCTGTCATCGGCATTGAAAGAAAAAAAAAATGTTTTGGTTAAGCCTTAATCTAATTTACCATCTTCTCTTTAAAGGCAACCAATATCATCAGTTTCATTGGTATATATAAAAATCATTTAATACATGTACCTGCACCTAAGTTTTATTAATTTTCAGCTTCACTGTGGCATAATTTATATAAAATAAAATTTGTTCCTGTTAAGTGTTCAGTATGATGAATGTTTATATATAGATGTAAAACAAGAATAAACACTACCACAAACTCTACTGTCATCCAGGTTTAGAACATTGCCATCACCCCAGCTGTGCTTTAAGGCTCTTTTGCAGTCAATTCCTCCTTTGATCTTTAGACTCCGGTAGTAACTGACCAGATTTCTGTCAGTAGAGTTATTCCTTATAGATAATTTAATATAAATGAAATTGTACAATATGTAGCCTTTTTTGTCTGATTTCTTTCACTTATCATTTTTTAAGACTTTATATTTATTTATTTATTTGAGAGAGAGAGAAAGAGGGCACGGGGGGGGTGGAACAGAGGGAGAGGGATAAGCAGGCTCCACACTGAGGGTAGAGCCCCACTTGGGTCTGAATCTCCCCACCCTGAGTTCATGACCTGAGCCAAAATCAAGAGTCGAGTTTTAACCATCAGAGCCATCCATGTGGCCCTCACTTATCATCATTTTTTAAAGATGTATCCATGTTATAGTTTTACCAATAGTCTGTTCTCCCCTCTGGTACTGTGTTTTTGTTTTTGTTTTTTTTAATTTTTTTAAAATTTTTTTATTATTATATTTTGTATTGCTTGCTAGTATTCCATGGTATGGATATATCCTATTTTGTTTACCTATTCATCATTAGGATATTTTAGTTGATTTTTTACAGGCTGAGCTCTTATGAATAAATTTTCTATGAGTATTTTCACAGTCTGTGTATGGATATATAGTTTTCTTTCTCTTGGTTATATACATAAGAGTAGAAATGCTTAATCACCTAGTAACTGTATGTTTCAGTTAAGAAAGGAAAACCTGCCAAGCTGTTGACTGACCATTTTGCCTCTGAATCAGCCAAATGGAAAAGGGCAATGAAAACTGAAAAAGAAAGCTCCTTCATTTTCTGAGCGAGTTCCTAATGGTTTAGGGGATTTGTTCAGCTGGAAAACTGGAGGTGATGTGACTGGATTTGAGCAAGTCAATACTGAAGGTTTGCCTCATTATGAGGTCGAGACAGGGCCTGAATTAAATGCTGCATGAACCAAATTCAACAGATAATATCCCATTCCATGTCAGTCACATCAGCCGATGGAGTGTTGTATTCATGAGGAACTTGTCCAGAACTGAAGATGGTCAATTTCCTCTTTGTCTTTCACATTAATGTAGCAAGGGACATGGACAGTTTGGTTCCAGACTTTTTTCAAAGCGTATTTGGCACAGCAAACAGCTTTGGGAGATCAAGATAAAGCCTCTTACAGGAAAAGTCAGTTTTGTTTCCTGACCAGGCTAATGAAGATAATGTCTCTGTTCACAGTAAGCTCTGGGCAGTTTGGCCAGTGGCACATTTGTATGATTGGAGAGCCCCTAAACTTGGGATTTCTCAGCCATGACATAAACTCACTGGGTGTGTAGCATCAAGCTATACAACCTCACATCACCCCCAGGATCCTTGAGGTCAAGGAGATAGATATAAACATGCAACTTGGGCTGCCTACTGTGCTCTGACTAAAAACACCTTAGTGTCTGAGCCAGCAGTTAACGTCTTCTGTCACCATCTATAAAGCAGTGACACACTAACTTACTAGCCTACAGGTAAAGTAAATTCTAGACCTTTCATGGTTCTTGGCATCTTGATCTCATGGAGCTTGCCTTCCAGCTCAGGGAGACAGATACTAGGACAGTAAGACAAGTATTAGTACTTCAGGTGATAGAGCCCTACGAAAAAAGCATAACACATGTAAGGAGAACAGAATGGTGATGAGTGCTACTTTGTATGATGTGTTCCAACATTAAGCAGAGATGTAAAGAAAATGAGAGTGTGAGTTAAGAGAATATTCCAAATAGATGGCTGCTTCTTCATGTAAATCTTCAAATTGCTTTAATTGGAAATATTTTGTATTGATTGAATTTGTTGAAGCAGTGCATGTGCTAACATTCTCAAAAAAAACACACTAAAATTAAACTTGGTTGGAAAAAATAAAACAAGTAGAAAAAAGTAATTGAAGAAAATTTGATGGAGATACAACTAAGACATAATCATTCTGGGTGACCATTTAAAGAAATCTAAGCAAATAGAAAATCAAATTGATTTTGCCATTGTGAAAAATAAAAGAATTTTCATAGACTTTTTACATGTTCTAATTTCTATCCCCAGATTTCAATTTATATTTAATTGATGCTTTTATATTTTCAAAAGTACACTGATTTAAAAATGCTTTTTTGTTTTCATTCTATAAGATTGCCATACTCATTAAAGACACACTCTCCTTATTAGGAAAATTGCATATTTTCTAATATTTTATTTATTTAAAAGAGAGAGTGAGTGAGAGAGAACATGAGAGGGAGAAGGTCAGAGGGAGAAACAGACTCCCCGCGGAGCTGGGAACCTGATATGGGACTTGACCCCAGGATTCCAGGATCATGACCTGAGCTGAAGACAGTGGCTTAACCAAGTGAGCCACCCAAGCACCTCCGAAAAATGCACATTTTGAAATAAAACTCAGTGGGAATACATTTTATCTGTTTTGTAGAGAAAAAAAAAAAAAAGAATGAATTGTTGGACAAAATCTCTGATCCAGGAGCATAGAAGCAATTGGATTACACATGCAAATTTCAGTACATAATGAGCATTTTGATATACATAAGATATTGCCACGAACTATTATTGTATTTGGCAAATCAATTTTCACGATGTTAATTGGTTTTAACTGTTCCATATATTTTGTCATGACTGTGTTTGTTTTGCTCTGTTTTAAAGTAGCAAATGTACAAGATGGTTTATATTTTTATTAAATTCTAAGATTATTTAGCATTTTTTCATATCCACAATTAATTTATTTACTGACTTTATATTCCTTTCAATAAGTACGTGTAAATGCATCGACTTGTTTAGGGTATTTCCATCGCAGTGCTTTTAAAATATTTAAGGGGCACCTGGGCGGTTCAGCTGGTTGAGTCTCTGGGATCAAGTCCCTTCCCTGGCTCCATGCTCAGCACAGAGTCTGCTTATCCTTCTGCCTCCCTCTCTTTCTCTCTAAAATAAATAAATAATATGTGTGTGTGTGTGTGTGTGTGTGTGTATTTATTTAAATATATGTGCTTATTATATATATATATATACATATATATATTTGAAATCATGCTTGTTTAGGTTCTTTAAACTAAGCACTGTTTTTCATTTAACATATGATATGATAAAAATATAATAAGAATTTACGTACATAAACAACTCATTTAAAAGGAAATGCTTTATGATTTGCATTAAATCTGTTACTCTAAGACATGCCTTCAGCTGAAATAGACATGGATGAAGATAGGTAAATTTCTTCCACAATGGACCATATTCAATCCTAGGACATCTTAAAGATATAAAGATATGTTTTCCTTTTTAATAATGTCTTATTAAAAATACTACAGAATTTGGAAGTTTTTATATTTGAGTAAAACCTAGCAACCTCTTACCCCCAAAACACACACACACACACACACACACACACACACACACACACACACACACACAGGCTTTAACAAAATTAACAAAATGGCCAGTTGGTCTTTTAGCAATTATTATTAGCAGAATTCAAGTGCCTATAAGGTTACCTAGCTGGTTCAGCTGGGGCACGACTGGCATTAGTATGATGGTATGTCTCTTTCCTTTTCTTTTCTTTTCTTTTTCTTCCTTCCTCCCTCCCTCCTCCCCTCCCTCCCTTCCTTTCCTTTCCTTTCCTTTCCTTTCCTTTCCTTTCCTTTCCTTTCCTTTCCTTTCCTTTCCTTTCCTTTCCTTCCCTTCCCTTCCCTTCCCTTTCCTTCCCTTCCCTTCCCTTCCCTTTCCTTTCCTTCCCTTCCCTTCCCTTCCCTTCCCTTTTTCTTTTCTTTTCCTTTCTTTTTCCTGGAGAGGGACATGGAGAATGGGAATGATGATGGCATGTTTTCTGCCCCAAAGAAGACTACTGGGGGCAATTAAATGGAAAAGAAAATGCACAACTGGAAAGCCAGGATCCTCTGACCTCTGGAGTTGCCACATTTTAGCTTTTGGAGTACTTTCCTCTCTATTCCCCATATATTCCGATGGCTAAACACTTTCTGTATTATTAGGGTATCTTCCTGCTTTTATTACATTTTTGGTAAATGCATGCAAAAGCATGTCATTCTCAATAACAAGTGGAGATAGATACCTCATTCTGAGTCATACTGGATGGTTAGTAAGTGCCTAAGGGATGGCAATATTCCAGAGCTCTCTGTAACTTGTTCCTTTTGGGAATCATTAACTAAGAGAAAATAGTAAATGGAATAGAGTTCCACAGACAAAAAGAGATAAAGCAAAATGCATAAATTATAACCTACATGAAAGGAATGAATAGCTTTAGTTTGTTGGGGGCTAAGAAATAAAAGCTATAAAGGAGAAATTTTATATTCCTGGAAGGGAGATTAAATTCCCTGAAAGGGAAGAAATTTGAAAGCGAGAAAATTGAATCAGTGTCTTTTTTGAAGAGAGCAACAAGGATGCAAAGTTGGTACTATACCCTGAAGGTTATTCCAGTTTCTGTGTGATGACGTTCTGTATGATATAAGGATGCAGTGTTTTGTCAATGCTTTATGGTCCTTTACTGCTTTCTATGTGTTGTTTAAATTACCGAGTAAAACTGAACATTTGTTTTAAATTTCTGACAATGAAAAAAAGCCTAACAGGCATAAAGTTGTAGAAATTTGGGAAAGCAGAGGTGTTTTAGATTACAAAAAAGAATAAACAAATATTGATGATGTACATGCAATGAGGCATACTGAAATAAATATTGTTGAATAAAAATCTAGAGTAATTTATTGTATCTTGCTTAATTCTACAAAGACACAGCGCTTTGTATTTCTACAAAGAAGCAAATAGGTAGTAGAGGTGTGTAATTAATCTATCATATCTAAAAATCTAAGAAATAATCAAAACTCTGTGTGTGTGTATGTATATAAACTTCTCTACACCCGCATGGTTCTGGAAGCAGAATGTTGACAGGAATTTAACAAGATGCTGGGGATAAGGAAACAAAGTGTTAGTGGTAAGGAGAAGTAACATGTTCCTTAACAGTTTTTATCAATGATAATTTTTTTGCTGACTGAGAAACTGATAGTAAATAAAGATTCTCATGATGGGATTAAGAATGTTAGGCTTTGGAGGCACCTGGGTGGCTCAATTGCTTAAGTGTCTGCCTTTAGCTCTGGTCATGATCTCAGAGTCCTGGGAACCAACCCTGTATCAACTTCTCTACTACAGGTGGGTCCAGGGGTGGGATACACGCTACTTCTTCCTCTCACTCTCCCTCTGTGCATGCTCTCTCTCTCAAATAAATAAAATCTTAAAATAAAAGAGAGAATGTTAGGCTTCAGATAAAGCTAAACTGTAATTGAATAGATAAAATGACCAATTGTCCAATTACCTAAACTATGGCTTCATTCTATCTTGTTTCCTCCTTCAGTTCATTCTCTATGCCACAGCTCTGTCAATCATGTCCTCTCTCCACTTCACTCTCATGTTCCAAATTCTAGAAATAGCACTTGGTTTTATCCTCTTAATTTAATAGAAGTAATGGAATTCTGTTATTAGTCCCAGAAAATGGCAATAATCCTTTTGGCTTAATAAACTTACACTTTGATTTATTAAACTATCCTCAAATAATCTGAATGATCTAGGCCATCTGTTTCTCGTCAGGAATGATCTAGAGTAATGGACTGTGATGTCATATATTCATGGCAAGTTAAGTAATTTAGTCAATTAAGACATCAAATAAATCTGAAGAAAAGTTATTTTTATAAATGGCTCTAAGAGGGCGCCTGGGTGGCTCAGTGGGTTAAAGCCTCTACCTTCAGCTCAGGTCATGATCTCAGGGTCCTAGGATCAAGGCCTGCGGGCTCTCTGCTCAGCAGGGAGCCTGCTTCCCCCTCCCTCTCTCTGCCTTCCTCTCTACCTGGTTCTAAGAGAAAATATAACAGAAATACAGAATAAAATACAAGAAAACCTATAATTTCTGTGAAGAATATTTTGGCTTATTATTTCTTTTTTTAAAAATATTTTATTTATTTATTTGACAGAGAGAAACACAGTGAGAGAGGGAACACAAGCAGTGGGAGTGAGAGAGGGAGAAGCAGGCTTCCCCACGAGCAGGCAGCCCGATGTGGGCCTTAATCCTGGGACTCCAGGATCCCGACCTGAGCTGAAGGCAGTCACTTAACCAACTGAGCCACCCAGGCGCCATGGCTTATTATTTCTTTACAAAGTACCAACACAAATATGACATTCCAGAAGTACAACTTACATTTAGAAAGATAACTTTATCCTTTTTGGTTTCTATGGTTACCTGTCTAATATGGTGTGGATTTCTTCAAATATGGTATGTTCCCTCCACTTCAATAAGATTAATCTTTTAATAATCCGACATTTCCCAACCAGTGCCTTATTTGTCTTATAGGTACTTCTTTTAGAACAAAACTAGAGGTACACATATGCTTTACTTCTTACATTTACTTTGAAAGTTGAAAAATATTTTGACTGCAATCAATAGAGTGAATTTATGGTTCAAACCCTACCTTTCACTTCATTTAAAAAATTGCCCAAACTTTTATAGCTATATCATGAAATGATTATCCAAATGGTCAAGAAGCATATAAAAGGGCATTAAATGCCAAGAAGATGTAAAATAAAGCCACAGTGTGGTAGCATTACACATTTACCACAATGCTTAATGAAAAATACACCCCCCCCCCAAATATCAAATGTTGGCTGGAATGTGACACACCTTTATTTTCATTCTGATATCTTCCCCTTCTCAGATAAAGCCAAATGAGGGAGGAATTTTAATTTTCTTTTTAATCTTCACCATCATGACAGAGTCAAGAGCACACCAAAATTAAGGACCATACTTGATTATCTTCTAAATGATTAACAGCTCCTTTTGTTTGGGACATAAATTCATTTCTCATACAGAAACACACATAGAAACACACAAAGTTACTCCTGATAAATCTGGTTGTTCTGAATGTCGTTTAATTGCAAATAAAGTAAGAGAGTAAAGAAAAATGTGTATGGAAACACTATATGAAACCCTAGAACTGAGAGATCTACCCAAGAAAGGACTTTAAAGGGGTTCAGAGAAGATATGGTTCAATTTATCCTGTTAGGGAACCTCACTTGTCTGGTCAGGTCAGAGATGGTCCAGAGTTTTTGGGTAATCAATAGATCACCTGAATAGCATTGGTGGTAGATGAGGGAATCAACCACCAGCTGCATGGTGTGAGCATGAGTGGGAGACCAGGAGAGGGCAGGAAGCCTCCATAGTGTGGGGTTATGTGGGGGTTGCAGAAGGAATGTCAGCTCCACATATGACCCTCCAGGCCCCCAGCAGCTGCCTGTGGGCTCTATTGAGGTCTACAGAACCCTCAGGCTAGTCAGGAGTTCTTGTATCCAAGTGAGGAGGGAATGAAAAGGTGAACATCAGACTGAGGCTGCAAGTTCAGAAATACTAGATTATTGGCTTACCAGGCTCCACCAGAGGCTTTCACATCATGCGAGTGTACCTTCTCACTCTCGAAATGGTCGAACCGTCTTTTGCCCGCAATGTCCTTCCTGGAGTCTTTCCTAAGAATGCTTAACACTCTGCTCACTGTAAAGAATGAATACTTTAAATGATTTCTTTATTTATCACAGAGCACATATTAAAGGGTACATTCAGAACTGAAGGGCAAGAACTTGGTAACTGAAACAGGAGGGCATCCAACATTCTCAGTCCTTTGTCAGTATGCACTTATGGGAAGCACCAGGCCATAGTAGTTATACTATGCTTGCCTGCTAGTGAGAACTAGTTTTTCCTTTGATAGCTCTAAATGATTAAAGGAGATAAGGAAAAATTAAGGATAAAAACAAAATAAAGAGAATAGATATGTACTAGTTAGCAAAGGATACTATATTATATACTATACTATACTATAGCAAAGTATCAAAGACTGGGTGACTTAGTCAAGAGAAATTTATTTTTTCACAATTCGGGAAGTTAGAAGTGCGACATCAAGTTGTTGACAGATCTGGTTCCTCCTGAGGTTTCTCTCCTTGGTTTGTAGATGGTGGTGTTCTGTCTGTATCTTCATCTGTTCTTCCTCCTGTTCCATACAAATTTGTGACCTAATCTCTTCTTTTTATAAGGATACTAGTTTTATTGGATTAAGGATCTTGTATTTGACCTTATTTTATCTTCATTAGCTCTTTAAAGACTCTGTCTTCAAATACAATTACATTCAAATACATGTACTAGGGATTAGAGTTTCAACATATGAATTTTGAGGGGATACAATTCAAACTGCAACAGAATAATAACTTTCTGAAGTGATAGAAAATTTTTCTGGAGCACTGGGTGTGGGAAATGGGGAATGAATCTTGGAACACTGGAAAAAAAAATTTAGTAACAATAAAAAAAAAGAAAAGAAAATTTTTCTTTAGCAATTTATTTAATATATACTCAGCAAGTCAGCCACCAATTCATCCTCACTCTGACATCATCCTAAGTATTGGAATTTTCATCTCCAATTTCAATCCTGCTGTCCTGTGGGAAGTGGCTTAATGATAGCCATACTTTCACTGAGCTAGGTAGTATTCCATTATGTTTAGTCATTTTCTTTTAAAAATTATTTTTTAGTTTATTTTTAAATTTATTTTCCTTAAAAAATGGAAAGATGTTTCCAAACAGTATTCAACTAAGGCTGAAGAAGGGCAAAAATCAATCTTATTGATCTTCATTATAAAAGTATATATCTATAATGTTCAGAATACTGAAAGGAATGAAAATGCAATTAAAATTATCTTAGAGTAATACATAAAATACAATGGTGGATTTAAGCATAGACATACTACGGGCAAAATATGATAACTTTGTGGGAATATAAATTATATAAAAATAATTTTACTAATGTAATAGTTAATAGTTAATCATTATAGAAGAAAAATATCTTTTCTGTGTTTCTGGTTTCCATCATAAGGAAACTTACATAAGTAGTATTCCCTTTCTTCTTCATCCCATAAAACTTTTATTGGAAGTAGATTTAAATCTTTGTTAAGTAATATCTATTGGTCCTATTGCTGGAATTAATCTTTCACAGGCTCTGATCTCCTTCTTGTCCTTTCTTCATAGAATACTGGGAAGCAGTTGTCCAAATAACTATTTTTTTATTCAAGGATCAAAACTTTCTTTCTGGTAGAATGTTCCAAAGTCAACAAGATTATTTGTCTCTGAAGCTTATCTTAAGTGTAGTGTTTAATAGTATTTGAGATTTTTTTTTTTATATATAGATTATGTTGTCTTTTTTTAAACTGATTTAGAACTCAAGTGGGGAGAAAATTTGCCATTTATGTACTCTAGTTTCCAAATAATTATCTACTATTTCTCTCACTCTGAAGTTAAAAATGAAGAGATTTATAATAATAATTTAAGAACAGAGTTTAGAAATTTACTGAGATTAAACATTCATTTCAGTCTTTAGTGTACTACTGGAGCACTCTGAAAGAAATCTAGAGAAAGCATAAAAACGATATGCTTTCTCTTCCAGTTCTCATCCTTAATTTAGTTCTTTATTTTTTTTATTTTTATTTTTTTTTAAGATTTTATTTTTCCAGTTCTCCTTTAAATGGAAATGAATTTATTGGGGAATATTATTTTAAATCCGTTAATTGTAGATGTCTCTTGATTTTAAAACTTGAGAATTTTTCATTTTAAAGATATATACTTAGGTTTTTCTACAGAATATAATCTTTTTTATCTAATTATGCAGCAAGTCTTACAATTTATTAGTGCTCAAAGACTTTCACTGTTTTCCCCCAACAATAATAGCATTTCATTCCGAATTTGCAACTCTTTCGAAATAGAGTTTAGTAGTACTAAGGTCTTTGGCAAATGGGTTCTGAATGTTGCTATAGCAACACTTGGGATTGTTAAAAGTTTCATTGCCAAAAACATTACTAGGATGGTTATTTAACAAACATTTGATAAGATTATTTTAAGTTTTCCTGTTATGATTCCCTAAATATACCTTTCCTTTTTCCCTAATGATGGTTATTTCAGTTTATCTTATATGTCATTTATATAATTTTGTCAATTATAATCTACAAAGTAAGTAGGAAGAACACAGGGAATGTCTAAAATTAATCAGTAACTACAATCTTCAGTAAATTTTCAAAATTCCTTTCTGTGAATAAATAATAACTGAGCATTTATAATATGTCAGGTATGTTTAGAGCTCTGCATAAAGTTATATGATTTCTGATTGACATATTCATTCAACAAGACCATTTAGTCTAACCTCTTCACTGTAAAGGTGAGAAAATAAAAAGCAAAATACAGCAGAGATTCATAAAAAGTTTAAAGCTAGTTAAAAAGCCAAATATCTGATAATTTGGATGTTTCAGGTAAATGCTCTGTCTTCTACATAATGAGGTTTTGTCTATGTCCTTATAATTTTTATTTTTATGCTGTATTTATTAAAACTTGCCTATCATTGGTTGAGTAAACAACCTGTGTTTATTTAATCTGGAAAAAAGGACTCTTTAAGTTTCCTTAAAGACACAAACAAAATATAATTACAGTCCAAACCATCTTGTATGTTTCTTACCTCAATATAACTGTGATGAACACCTTGAATGTCACATTCATCTGAAATAATACAAATATTTAGGGTGCCTGGGCAGCTCAGTGGGTTAAAGCCTCTGCCTTTGGCTCAGGTCATGATCTCAGGGTCCTGGGATCAAGACCTGCATCAGGTTCTCTGCTCAGCGGAGAGCCAGCTTCCTCATCTCTCTCTGCCTGCCTCTCTGCCTACTTGGGATCTCTCTCTGTCAAATAAATAAATAAAATCTTTTTAAAAAAGAATAAAAATATTCAAATTTAAGTAGGCATATGACTGTCCCAATTACTATCAGATATACATAATTTTCCTATACTTAGATGTGACAATGTACAATGTTTATTCTCAGACTACTGCAGAATTAAACTAGAAATCAATAACAGAAAATCCTCAAATATGGGGAGATTTAACAACACATTTCTAAATAACATAAGATTTCAAAAGAAATCTCAATAGAAATTTTAAAAGATATTTTTATCCAAATAAAAACAAAAACACAATTTATCAAAGAAAATAATATTCCATGTTCATGGATAAGAACACTAAATATTATCAAGATGTCAATTCTTCCTCACCTGATCTGTAAATCAAGTCAGTTCCAATAGAAACCCCAGCGAGGTATTTTGTGGATCTCAACAAAGCAATTCTCAAGTTTACATGGAGAGGCAAGAGACCCAGAACAGCCAACACAGCACTGAAGAAGAGCAAAGTGGAGATGGATGTTATCCAACCTCAAGACTCTAATTATATATGCAAATGGAAAAGAATTTTACAAGTATAGTCTTTAGTTGATGACTAGAGGTCCATTCAAAACTTTCATTATTAAAAAAACAAAAACAAAAACAAAATACTTTCATTATTGATTTATGTAGAACCGGTATTGGGAGATAAATGTTAGTCTACACTACAGTAATCATTGTTACAATCTAATTTTTTTTAAAGATTTTATTTATTTATTTGACAGAGAGAACCATAGCAAGAGAGAGAACACAAGCAGAAGGAGTGAGAGAAGGAGAAACAGGTTTCCCGCGGAGCAGGAAGCTAGATGCCCGGCTTGATCCCAGGACTCCGGCATCATGACCTGAGCCAAAGGCAGTTGCTTAATGAATGAGCCACCCAGGTGCCACTACAATCTATTAATAATAATAATAATAATTTTAATTATCATATTAAGTATCACCTAAGGGAGATTAGTTTGTTTTTCCTAAAACTTTATTTCTATTTCCTACTTTTACTATATGCTGTTGGTGTATTTGTTTTTCATTTTGAGAATTTATTCAGAGTTTTCATATGGCCTAATATCTGATAAATGTCTGGGTCCTATGTACTTTACTGGGGCTTTCCAAAAAAATGTATTATCTCTTCTACAAAACACTTTCATTTTTTTCTTTTTTGTTTTAAAGATTTTATTTATTTATTTGAGAGAGAAAGAGAGGGCACAAGGAGGCAGAGGTCCAGACAGAGGGAAAAGGAGAAGGAGGCTCCCCACTGAGCATAAGGCCTAAAGTGGGGCTCTATCCCAGGACCATCATGACCTGAGCCAAAGGCAGCTGCTTAACTGACTGAACCACCCAGGATCCCCCAAAACGCTTTTCACATACAGTTATTATACCAGATTTCAAACATCTAGATATTTTCTCTGGAATTATTTTGTGTATGAAAGACTATTTTAAAAAATATTCTATCATCTCTCCCACTAAGAAAATTATCATTAGCGAAAGGACAAATATATTAATACAGAAATTTTAGGAAATGTTGATGACTTTTTAGCAGATACATTTGCTAAATTTCAGGAGTGTGAAATGAAATGCTTCAGGAGCATGACATTTAAGCCTGTACATGCTTACTTATACTCTTTGAAAACATATTTTCCTGCTTTACAATAGAAATTATTCTTTTAACTCTATATTTTGTATCCTAACAAAAACTAAATATTGAATTTAATACATGTGTGAAATAAAATAATCAGAAGTAAAAAGCTTTAGTTTAAGGCATTCACAAAGAAATCATTTATTCAAACACACCAGTGAGTTCTTAAAAAGAGAATCTTTTAAGTTCTAATTAAAGTAACAAACTTCACAACTTGAGTTACTCAGCTCATTTGTTTCCTGACTTTTTTATTTCAAGTTAAATACTTCTAAGGTAGGTCATATAATTCAGTGACCTTTAAGGTAAAATTGAAATATTCGATTTTACTGCTTTTCTTTATCTCTTTTTCTCTCACCACATGCAGCCTATAAATGCCAGTAGAATTAATTGCCTAATTACAGGGAATAAAAACATTGCCTTTTGAAAGGTTTTGAATTTGTATATCCTGCTGGGGAGATTTTGCCTGAATACCTGACGTGTATAGTCTGCACTTCTTAAAGAAAGAAAATAAGGCATCTACTTTGGAACACATTTTTAACTTGATAATGAGTGCAACAAGACTGCTCTATAATTTTATATTATTTTACATTTTTAAGGCTTAATCTGAAGCCATTTTACTGTTTAATCTTTAACCATAACTATTATATACACTTTTAAATAAGCACCATTGTCTATTTTACTTTTTCTTGCTACAACTTAATAATATAACAGAAAAGTAGAAATAAGGAAAATATTAATCATTTTCAGATTAAAGTACAATGTTACACTTTTTCCAGGATGAGAATTGGATTAGTTTGATTTGTAGGTTGCACAAGGAAGCTATATACCTAAGTAATATACATAATTCCTTTTACCATATACCTTGAAGAAACATATATTACTAGATATGTTAAATATTATTTTACCATTTAAATAATCTTGCTGTTTCTGAGTAATGTGGGTCCAGGTAACTATAATATAGTCCTGTTGATTTTATAAGATCAAACTTCAAGTATTGGGTGCAAAGGCATAGATACAAAGGCAAGATTCCAGAATAGAAAGGGGTATTAGATGGTATTATGGGAAGACAGAAAGAAGAGATATTTTATAACCAACTGGTGAAGGATGAATGGACCTGTGACCCAAAATCTAGTTCAGATATCAACGCTGATAATGCCACATATGCATCAAAGGGATATGAAATGTTTCATTTCTCACATACTGAAAATTTCTGAAGTGTGTGGCCTCCCAGACAGGTCTGAAAATAGCTTGAATAAACATGGAGAAATTACTGATGTGACCTTTATTGTGTTAGAGTTGGGGCCAGGCTGGGGCGTTTCTTCACTGGAGATGGGGTATATGTGGTTTGAACTTCCCACAGGCACCAACATAGGGAGGCAAATTATATTATTGGCTTGTCAAAATATGGGAAAAAAGAGGAAGGGGGAGTGGTAGGGTATGAAAATTGTCATAAAGAAGACAGAAATAGATTCACACTCTAATAACTTACCCTAGTGTTTGACTGAACTAAAATGTGCCATGATTCATTTAACTGTATATGAACTTGGGGCACCTGGGTGGCTCAGGCATTAAACGTCTGCCTTCGGCTCAGGTCATAATTCCAGAGTCCTGGGATTGAACCGCACATCGGGGTCCCTGGTGGATGGGAAGCCTGCTTCTCCCTCTCCCACTCCTGTTGCTTGTGTTTTCTTTCTTGCTGTGTCTATCTTTGTCAAATAAATAAATAAACTCTTTTAAAAAATTGTATATGAACGTGTTAAAGTAAGCCATTATGACACTGTATGAGAGTTGTAACATAAAACTTGTTAGGGAAATAAAAGTTCTATTGAATGCTTTGGTTGTGAGTTGTGATAATTAATTTTATATGTCAGCTTGTATATTTTATGAAGTGTCTTGATCATGAGATGCTCAGATTATTTGGTCAAATATTATTCTGGGTGTTCCTAAGAGGGTGTTTGTGCATCAAATTAACATTGAAATTGGTGGACTGAGTTCAGTAGATTATATTCCCTAATGTGGTTTGAATCACCAGTTAGTTAAAGGTCTGAAAAGAACAAAATGGAAGGACTGACTCTTCCCCAAATAAGGAGACTTCTTGTCAGAGACATTTTGTTTTGTTTTGTTTCGTTTGCTTTTTTTTTTTTTTTTTTTTCCTATTTTCCAACTCAGGTTGAAACACCTACTCTCTCTGGGTCTTGAACCTTAGTCTAGACCTATATATATCATCAGATGGTTTTAAGTCTTTTGGATTTAGGACTGGAGATAAATCATTACCTTTCCCACTTCCTGATTCACTCTGCAGGACTTGTGACTTGCTAATCTTCATAATTGCCAAACCTTAAGAAATATTTCTAAGGCCACCTGGATGGCACAGTCAGTTGAATGACTATAGGGGACACACCCTATAGTGACAAAACCTTCCTCATGGCAATCACTTCCTTATCCGCAGTACTGCCAAAGTGGCAGCCCGGGATGGGTCTATCTGACTTCCGCAGACGTGATCTGCTCGTGGCAGCTGCATATTTCTATGAGACTTTCGTCCTCATGTGCACTGCATGGACTGGTGACCTTTACAGTGATTGGGCCTTATCCTCTCCCCCTCCCTTTTCCCGCCTCCCCACTCGCCCAATATATTCTGTGGCACCGCCTTAATAAACGAGATCCTGCTTCACAGACCTCCTGGCTCGGGTGTGTTTTTGGCCACTGACAGTCATCATCCTGCTTGACCCCACCTTTTTCCCCTGGCTGGACCAGGGGAGAAACCCCAAACCTCGTAGCCCAGGAAGGAGCTACAAATGACCAATTTTGATTTTGGCTCAGGTGGTGATATTGGAATCCTGAGATCAAGTTCTACATTGAGCTCCATGCTCAGTGCAGATTCTGCTTGGGGTTTCTCTCTCCCTCCTGTATTCTTTCTCTCTGTCTCAAATAAATAAATCAATATTTTAATAAAGAAAATTTTCATCTATATAAATATATATCACACATCCTTTTTTATTTTTTAGATTTTATTTATTTATTTATTTATTTATTTATTTATTTATTTATTTGACAGAGAGAAACACAGCGAGAGAAGGAACACGAAGGGGGGGGCAGTGAGAGAGGGAGAAGCAGGCTTCCCACTGAGCAAAGAGCCCAATGTGGGACTCAATCCTGGGTCTCTGGAATCATGTCCTGAACTGAAGGCAGTCACTTAACCAACTGAGCCACCCAGGTGCCCCTCTTTTTTTTTTTTTTTTTTTATGTTTCTCTGGAGGACCCTAATGCATGAGCTCAATATTGTATATTTTATGAAGTGTCTTGATCACTACCAACAATGTCTGTAACTCCGAAGGAAATAAGCAGTGTCTCTATAAAAACTTATAGTGTAGTTCTATTATGTGGAGAAACATGTATGATCTTGATATACATGTGGGCATTTGTGAGGAAAATTCATATATTTCTTTTCTTAAGGGGGGAAAAAAACTTGTATATGGAAATTTTGTTGTTGCTATCAGCCTGGACAGGTGACAGGACCATTGTCATGGTCAAATGATTCTGTCAAAATATACAGATGAAACCCATTGTTGACCAAGATATTCAATTATAGAATGCCTTAATGAACTTTGGTCAGTTGTGCTGAACCTGAGTTTCATCCTTAATCAAGGCTATCCTAGTTAAGGGATGAAAAGCAGCAGCTATACAATGGAGCCCATCATGTACAATGATGATGCTTCCTTCTATAAATTATAAAAAATATATATTCTATTTGAAGTGGGAAAGTAGGTTCTTGTCTCATGGAGTCAAAGAATTAATCTCGTAGACAAAAGAGAGTGAGTAAAGGATACAAGTTTATTGAGTGAAGATACAGAGAAAGCTCTGAAAAGTGAGAGGAGTCCTGACAGGGTTGTCACTGTGGGCCTTTGGGGTTGGACTTTTATAGAAAGCTAAACAGGAACTTAAATCCTTTTGATATCTCTATTGATATCACCATTAATCAAGGACTAGTGATAACACATTCAATGACTTAACTTCCTTTTTAGGGTCTGGCTATTCTTCATTGGTCACAGATTATTATCATAAAAAAGACACCCACCCTAGGGCAAGGTGATCCAGTTTGGGTTTGTTCCAGTATCTTCAGTTTCCCCACACCCCCCACATTTTGGGGATTTCTTTGAGCCTAATCACTTGGGCCTCTGTCTGTCTCTCCCTACCCAGCCCTGCCTGTCCCTGACTCACATTCACTTTGTTGATCCCAAAAGACTCTCTAATTGCCAAGGGATCCAGGACAGGGATGACCATCTCCAGCACTGTGACATCCAGAAGGTGTCAGAGACCAGCCTCAGCAGAGATGTGGGTCCCGAACCAAGGGATGTCTGGCAGGCAAAGTAATGACATGGACACGGAGATTTGATGCAAGCTGACAGAACCGAGGTCAGTCAGGAGAGACCTATGAAGCAGGCTTTGGCTCTGGCTCTGGCCCTGGCTCTGGCTCTGGCCCTGGCTCTGGCTCTTGCTTCATAGGCTCTCTCTTCACACACTCTCTGGCTCTCTGGCTCTCTGGCTCTCTGCCTCTGGGCTCTGTCCTCTGGTTGTGGGCTTTGGCCTCTGAGCTCTGGCCTCTGGCCTCTGGTCTGTCTTTGACTCTGCTTTTGTCTCTGCTTCTGTCTCTGCTTCTGTTTTTGCTTTTGTCTCTGCTTTTGTCTCTCTTTCTGTCTCTCTGCTTTTGCCTCTCTTGACTGTCAAGGGTCCCAGTTTTTTTTATTATTTTAGAGTGAGGAGGTTGGGGGATGCAGTTAGGTTAAACTTTAACAAAGTGATTTTTGATTACACAGTGTCTTTGTTAGAGAAACCTAGTGCTTTAATTATTGAAACATGGTTTTACAGGTGCACCTATCTACAGTTCAGAGTTAACTCCCTAAACCAAACCAAGGACATGTTGTTTAGTAAGGTTTTTTAGTTTCTTACATTTGGCGCCTGGACGATAAGGGGTAGACTAATGATATGGTGTTCTTTAAGCAGGTCTTACAAATAAGAAGGCAATTGAAAGGCTTAGATGAGTTATGTGCAAAGTTTTAACTACATTGTTAATACAATGACCAAAAGTTAGTTTGTCTGGAGTTAAGGAGAAAAATTCTTTTGTAAAGGCAAAAGCATTTTCTCAAGCCTGTTTTCCATGACTGGGTACAGAACTCTTATTTATGGATCCTTTGTGTGCATTAGTTTAGTTTTATTTCTTATATTAATCCCTTTATTTAACCATTTTAAAAGCCCTGACAATCTCCTCCACAGAGCTGCAAGATATTTAAGATTAAGCTATTTTTAATGATGGTAAGTAGAAACAAAAGCATTTACTTGATTAAGTAAAGTAAGAAGAAATAGTGTCAAAGAATTCATGGTAGTTAAACAGACAAGGAACAATGGAAACAGATATTTTTTGGTGTGGATGATTGCAACTTTGCAGAGCTCTTTCACTTTGAGAGAGGATCATGGCTCTCCGTGCCTTGGATGAATGCTTGCCCAAGTGCACGTCCCAGGGACACAAAGGACATATTGCCCCAGCCCACAAGGTACGTGGCTTTCCAGATTCTTGGTGGGGAAAGCCTGGAGGAACTTTCATCCACATCCACGGATACCTCCATCAAAGTTTCTGGCGGCTTGCGGCATGGTGGGATGGGTGGGTCACGCCGTTCAGACAAGAAGGGGCTGAGGACAAGGAAGGATAGGTCCTTCTTAAGGTCGTATATGTCACAAGTTATAGGTTTGGCTCTCACTTGTAGGTAGAGTTTGCATTTTAGCCAGAGGCTGGTAGCCTACTGAGGTTAAGAGTGCTGTTTCCATGGATATCTGAATATAGTGAGTTATGGGCTGAGGGCCTGTGAAAGCCTCTGATACAAGGAAAGCACAGTAGCCAACCAGCAATTAGCATTCTGATGGCACAAACAGAAGAAATGTAGTTTCTTGCATCAGAAACCCCTGAACAACGTTGTGGGTGGTCTAGACTCTAAAAGACATGAGAGGAGGTTTTAAATTCTCTACACAGTCTCTATGGGACACTAATTGGAGTGTCTGTTGTATTATAATTCTAACACACGCTAGAACCTTTTGTTGGGGATGGTCCATTCAGAATGGGTCAGTTTGTAAGTTATCAGCATATGGATGCTTAAGTAAAATTTGTGAATAAAGAATGTGTTACTCTCAGAACTTAAAAAATCTAAAAGATACCAGATTTGTACTTTAATGTGGGTGATAAGAGAATCAATTTCTTGACAGTATCAGGAATGGCTAACCAAATCACTCTCAGAAATTTTATTGAGGTCTCAGGGCCTTGGTACTTTGATAAGGACATGGTCCATCACTGTTTGTGACTTCCTCTGTGAATGTCTGCCTTCTGAGTGAGTATGTAGAATGAATTTCTTCAGAGGAGGATGTAATGTCATGCTTCTACTCCTGAAAGTTGGATATGATTAGATATTGACTTCAAAGATTATGTGCAATGGTAGGGTCTTGAGATATCCCATGGGTAGCTTTTTAAAGATGTTCCTTTGTGTCCTTTTGAAAGTGAAGGCAAATTGTGGCTGAGAAGTTGCTGAAACAGGCACTAAACAGAATATTCTAACTATATGTAGTTAGTACTACAAAGTACTACAAAGTACTTACCAGTTGCTGACTGAATTGGATGGAGTTAGCCATCTAAATAATATTCCTTAATGGGGGGCAGTATGACTTTAAGTTTATAATTACCACTGTTAAGGGCTACTGATTATTTCCAGGGTTAAGTTCAGACCAAATACGGTTGTTAAATGGAGAGAAACAATGGGAGTAATCACTCCTCCTTAAAATAGCTCTTGCATAATGTGTCTCACACCTTGAAGACAGTTTTATTACATATTTAACCATATTAACTATTTTCACCAAAAGGAAATATCTATAGGGTCTGATATTCTGAAGCTGATTATAAATGTGAAACATTTTATTTTAACATATTACTCTTTAGGTCATATCATCCATGCCCAGGATGGAATATTTTAGGGCAATGTGTAAGCCTATTAATAATCCCATTTTCTTTCTTGATAGTAGTGGGAAATTCAAATCATGCAAATCCAGGCCTTCTTGTAGTGTTGCAGAAAATAATCAGACCTGCGAGAGACCAAGTGACACTCAGAGAACTTGAACTTGGATTTATTTTATGCCTTTGGACCCAGATAAGCTTGTGCTCCAAGTTCTGGGCCCCAGGCAACAGGGTTATAGGGCTTTTATAGGGAACTGCAGGCAGTCAGGTTTCAAAGGCTATGCTGACTGCTGGTAGGGGGATTTAATTGGGGGTGGGATGGGGTGGTTGCTTTAGGTGGGAACAGAAGAGTGAGAGGCCTGTGGCAGGAAGGCAGTTTATAGAAGTAGAAGCAGCTGGTTATCTCTCACTTCCAGTAGGGCCTCTGGTTATCTCTAGTTTATTGCTAGTAAGTTTCCATCTTTGGGGCCTCCTGGCCTGGGCCTCTCTCGGTAATTTTCCTCTTCAGTAGGAATCTTCACTCTAGCCCCATTCCCTAAATAAATAAAACAAAACAAAACAAAACAAAGCAAAAACTTAAGTCATTCATCCATACTTTCTTTCCAAACCTCTTTCTCAGACTTGTTTTGGAATTTTCCGTGTTCTCCCTAGAAAGCCTCACTAGTGAGTGACAAAACTTTTAAAACTACTTGCATGTATGTGGGATCATCATTCTTCTGAACTAAATTTTGAGCAGTGTTCATTCTGCCTTCAGAGATCAACCACAAGAACAACCTTCATCTGAAGTTGCTGTGAAAGACTTTTCAGAATAATTGAAATTTGAGGGAGACTGGGGGAAAGAGATTTGCACAAGCACAGATGATGAAAGAAAAACTAAAGATTTTACAGACTTTGACATTTGCTGGTTTGCTATGTAAGGAAATATTTAATGTGTAATGAGTTCATCTAAATTAAATGATGTCTGACTACACGTTGAATCATTTGCTATTTTCCCATGTATTTATTTTCTCTGTTTTCTCTCTTTGCTCAGACAGGAATATTTTGTATTCATTGTTTCAAGGGTAATCACCAAAATATTTATTTCTTGAAACTCTATACAGATATTTTTAAGGAAATGAAAAAGCTTAAATAAAATGTTTGCTAACGTAAATTTGATAAGATTGTATCTTCCTTGTCTCAAATAGTAAAAAAAAAAAAAAAAAAAG
The DNA here is from genome assembly GCA_004023965.1 of Spilogale gracilis. Lineage (NCBI taxonomy): Eukaryota > Metazoa > Chordata > Mammalia > Carnivora > Mephitidae > Spilogale > Spilogale gracilis. Next base: position 8,611 of record PITA01011471.1, on the reverse strand, counting down.
AGGGTCAATATATTGATACAGATAGAAACATATAAATCTAGGTACCCTTAGGGATGAAAGAACACAAGGCAAACTGAGGACAAGTGGAAGCTGACACCCCCCACCCCCATGGGATCTGTGTGACATTCCTCAGGCACTCCTGGCTGCCCTAAAGCTAAGCTAAGGAAAGGAAAAACAAATTATGATTTAGCGCTCTCCTCTATACATATAACACTCTATAGTTAATTGATAGATATCACAATTCTGCAAGACATGAGTCTCCCTCAGTTTACAAATGTCTTAGCAATCTCCAAGAATAAAGCATTTCTATCGATAACCTAGCTTCCAAAAGGAAATGTAGTTACAATTAAGTGTTCTTATAACCTGCAGCCCACTGACAGATACTTGAGTGTAATGTTCCTCCAGGAAGCTCCAACTATCTTCATGTTAAAGTCTTTCTAGAGGGATAAACAACCATAACCTGACAATGGCAAGGCCTCAGGTATCCTATGAGTCTTTTTTAACATATGAAACCTCCCTTACCTCCCTCAACCCCATAGTATACAATCAACCACACTTCACAACCCCAGTGCAGCAGCTCTTTCCTTCGCCCACAGATCCTGTCCCTGTGCTTTAATAAAACCACCATTTTGCCCCAAGAATTCCTTCTTAATCGTTGGCTCCAGACCTCACCCCATCGAACTTCACCTATATTTCAAAACCCCAAAACATCTAGGGTAGAAGAAGAAGGAAGAAAACCAAGGGAGTCAGGATATTTTTGAGTCATAAATGAACGGGACCAGGCTGTTGTTACTAGTCTCAGCTTAAGTAAACTGGCAGTATTCCAGTTTTTGAAACTTGAGAAAAAAGAAAACCCTATTGTACTCCTTATGTTGTGGAAAAATCTGAGGCGACAGAGGAAACTCAAGGGGCATGTGGAAATCAGGGAGAACACAGCTTTATTACTCTGGAAGGCTCACTGAGATCATTCCCCAAAGACTGGGTGCCCAGCAGGGTTAGGGGTGAGTTTTATGGGTACTGGTGATGGGGAGGATGGTAACAGGATGTTTCACAGTCTCTCATGGCCGATTGGCTCTCTTCCTGTGGAGGTATAATCTATACAGAAGCTCCAGAGGAGAGTGCTAAATCATCTTGGGAATTTGTTGTTTTTCTTTTCTTAACCAAAACAGGACAGCCATTTTGGTCTTCCCTGTCTCAGTGGGGAGCAGTGGGGAAGAGCAGATAGGGTGGGCTGGGGCCCAGGAGTTTTCTGCCTCACTTACACCCCTGGACAGTGTGAAAAGACATCCAGTAGAGAGAGGCTAAATAGTTAAACAACCTTCAAGGATCCCTGTTAACTAGTGAGACACTGAAGCTACAGATATGATTTACCCACATCAAAATGGGGCACAGAGACTGCCACTGGAACTGAAGGGATCATGTCCATGAGAATCAGGAGGATCTTAGCAACAATCTATATGGTCAAATCACTGAGACTTGGGAGGGAGAAGGAAAATATCTCCATTGACAGATGGAACCAGATACCAAAGGCTAAGTGCCTTCCTGTCCCTATACCCATGCTTTGGCAAGTGCATGTATGCCAGCTAGAAGTAAACCCAGCTCTAGAAGAGATGCTAAGAAAGGGAAAGCTTAAACACATTAAAAGTGTTTCTGCCATTTAACACAGAATGGGAGTGCACACGTAAATAAGCTAGGGAAAAAAATGAAGGTAGAAGTTTTCACTTCACCAATTGAGAGTTATACACTCCATTTAAATGGAATATGGTTGAAAGTAAATATGGAAGAACTCACATGTCTGATTACAGAGATTGGGCTTTACATGTCCTAGAGAAGACTTAGAGTTTGGCATTTCATTGTGAATTCAATGCTTAAAAAATTAATCTAGTAACTGTTTGCAGATTGAAAGGAGGAGACATTTTAAAACTATAGATTACAGATGATTTATCCAGTTCAGTTTTATGAGGTAAAATTGTCCCTGGTTATGGTAAGAGTAAAACTATATGATGGATAAAAATATATAAACAAAATGACAAATCTAAGAGACTTGATTATTCACTAGAAAAGCCAAAGGAGAGAAAAGTGTATTGAACTGAAGTTTTAGCTCTGGTGATTAGGAAATGACAGAGCCAATGGATTAGAATCAAATCAGGAGAGTTTTGTTGAGAAAAAAATAATGCCAACTTAGGTCATTCAAATTTCTTGGTTATCTGTGAGACAATCTGAAAAAGAGTTGAAAACATAAAAATAGAATGTGTTGGCTATATTGAGAGGGGATTAAAGGATTTCTAATTAGATATTTAAAAAGCCCAAGTGAGAAGTGAATTAAAGTGCTTTAAACATGAAAGTACACCTTTTGGAAGAATTTTACCTGCTTATTTATAGGTAGAAGATTAACAGCAGTATAAATGGGAAAACATAGAAATTATGCAAGAGAAAAAATAGTCACAAAAGGGATAAGAGATACTAGAAAGGAAAAGGGATTAAATTAAATTAAGAAAAGACCTTCAGAAAAACATGTAGGGATCCACACTAAGGAAGCTATTTATCATGCTCATTAGTTTTAGTATCGTATGAGTTTTTCACTGTTGAATTTGTAATATTTTTCTTAAAACACTTAGGTTATAATGCAATGTGGCAAATGCGAGTTATAATCAAGTATTCACATATTCAAATATCTAGGCAATCAAATAGTGTGTATTGACTTTTTTCATATTTTCTATTAGCCTGATTTTTCCTTTTTGGGGTCTTTTATTATTGTATTTGCCAATCCTCCATTTTTTTTTTATTGTGGTAAAAACAACAACAACATAAAATTTACCCTTTTAATCATGTCTAAGTTTACAGTATAGTACTGTAAACGATATAAACATTGCTTTATAAAAAATCTCTAGACTTCTCCATCTTGCAGAATGGAAGCTCTACATGCATTGAACAACTCACTTTTTCCTTCTATATCTTAGCCCCAGGCAATCACCCCACTCTACTTTTTGTTTCTAAAAGTATGACTATTTTAGGTACCTCATGTAAGTGTAATCATGAAGTATTTGTCTTTTTGTAATTGGCTTATCTTAGCATAAGGTCATCAAGTTTCATCCATGTTGTAGAATATGGTGATTTCTTATTTTATAAGGGTGAATAATATTCTACTATATGTTTATATCACATTTTCTTTATTTATTCAGACATAGTGGACATTTAGTTTTCTTCTACCTCTTCACTACTGTGAATAACACTGCAATCAATGAACATGAGTGTATAAATTTATCTTCAAGATCTTTTTTCCAATTCTCTGGGGAAAAATCCCCAAAGTGGGATTAATGGGTCAATGGTATTTCTGTTTTTCAATTTTTTTGAAGAACTTGGTTTCCATAGCAGCCAAACTATTTTACATTCCCAACAGTATGGAAGGGTTCCAATTTCTCCATGTGTGCATCAACATTTTTAATTTAATTTAATTTAATTTAATTTTATTTTATTTTACTTTATTGATAATGCCATGTTAAGAGGTGTGAGGTGATATTTTATTGTGATTTCAATTTGTATTTCTCTGACCAATAGTGATGTTGAGCATCTTTCCATATGCTTCTTGGCCATTTGTATATCTTCTTTGGAGAAATGTGTATTCAAAGTTCTTTGTACATTTTTTAAGTCAGGTTATTTGTTTTTGTGCTGAGTTGTACGGTTTCTTTGTATATTCTGGGTATCAAACCTTTATTAGATATATGGGTTGAAAATATTTTCTCCTTTTATGTAGGTTGCCTTTTGAGTCTTTTACATGTACCCTTTGCTGTAAAGAAGTTTTAAAGTTTGATGTGTCCCTTATGTCTATTTTTGCTTTTGAAACCCATGCTTTTGATTTAAGAAATCATTGCCAAATCAATGCCATGAAGATTTTCCCTATGGTTTCTTCTAGCAATTTCATAGATTAAGGTCTAATGTTTAGACCTTTAGTCCATTTTGAATTAATATTTCTATATGATGTAAGGTAATGGTACAGTTTCACTCATTGCACATGGATATCCTATTTCCCAGAACCATTTGTTGAATAGACTATCCTTTCTCCATTGTGTAGTCTTGACAACCTTATTAGAGATCCTTTGACCACATATAGGAGGTTTTATGTGTGAGGTCTCTATTCTGTTCCATTGTTATATATGTCTATCTTTTTGCTAGTACCAATCTGTTTCAATTAATAAAACTTTATAATTTGCTTTGAAATCAAGAAGTATAAACCCTCTTACTTTGTTTTTCTTTCTCAAGATTGGTTTAACTATCCAGGATCTTTTGAGATTACATATGTAATTTAGAATTGTTTTATCTGTTCTTGCTAAAAAGAAAACAAAACCAAAAACCAAACCAAACCAAAACAAACAAACAAACAAAAACACTGAGATTTTCACAGGGATCACAATGAATCTGTAGATTCTTTTGAGCAGTATGATCATTTTAATAGTATTAAATTTTCCAATCCATGAACATAGGATGTCTTTCCAACCAAGGATGTCCTGGTTGCTTCCAAGGTTTGGCAATTATGACTAAAACTGCCATAATCAAGAAGCTCATCTGATCTTTTGTACAGGTAAAATTCATGTCAGGAAGAGAAATGAGTAGACTTCAACTAAAATAAATAGCTCATAAAATGGTAACCTAGCTTGCTTCAACTGACTTAAATAGAGTGATCAGGTTTATTGCTAAGTTATTTATTGGTTGTTATTTTGAGAGAGAAGGAAGAAAGAAAATCACTTTCAGTAGCTTTGACAAAGCTGTCCTCAAATATACAGAAACTATGTCTGTGGGGAGCCTATACTTCAGAAGAAACTACTACAAGTGCTTTAGTTTTACATGTAGTAATCTTGAGACTGCTAAAATTTCACTGCTGTTCAATGAAATCATATAAATTCATTATTTGAGCAATAACTAGGTTTCTAAATCTAGTGCCTCTGTTTTTAGAAGTACATAATTATTTAGATTTCGGGAATAAATAATATGTAGTAAAAATACAATAGGTATTTAGTATGAAAGCATATTATTATCTCGCTTCCTTGGATTTTGACCATGAATTGCTAAAGGAACTTAGCAATTTTAGAAATGTAACCATCCAGAAAAGTAATGCATTCCTGAAGGGACAGTCTGATGCCTTTGAAAAACACAAACTAAATAGGTTAAGAAGAATTTCTAAAAATGAAGATCATTCACTTCCTTCAGTGAAGGAAGGCAGATTATTAGGCACTAAGAAATGAGAGTGTTTGAAAGGGATGTTGTGGCCGACACAGCAACAGGAACAGAGACCTAAGGGCACGGAGATGGTGAAAGAAAGAAGAAAAGAGATGGGGATGGGAGGGACAAAGTGGATCCTGTCCAAACAGTGCCAATTTTATTCAGGGTTACAAGCCTTTATATAGTGAACAGTGCTAACATCCATAGTGGAAGGGTCACAGCAAGGGTTTTACAACTTCCTTTCATTCCCCCACAGTTCCCCTGATCTCTTTCCCAAACACCAGTAACAGACCCCAAGGCACCAATTCTCTTATTTCCTCCTAAGCTATTAGTTAAACCTCACACATATTTAACTGTCCTTTGTCTCTCCTCTCTCACAAAAGCAGGGGCCCAGACAGGTGGGTACCAGGAGTTTTGCTAAACTATTAACTCTTGCCTAGCCTGGGTGAAAACATCCAGGCTGGTGAGTTCAGGAGCTCTTACTCAACCGTTGATGTCATCCTGGCTCTGGCTCCCCACAAAGGGAGAACTAGTAAGGCCACCTATGACATTAATTTCTGAAGGCCAGTGATCTCCTTTTTTTTTTTTTTTTTTAAGATTTTATTTATTTATTTATTTATTTATTTATTTATTTATTTATTTGACAGAAACACAACTAGAGAGGGAACACAAGCAGGGGGAGTGAGAGAGGGAGAATCTGTCTTTCCATCCAACAGGGAGCCCGATGCAGGGCTCAATCCTGGGACTCTGGGATCATGATCTGAGCCAAAGGCAGATACTTAATGACTGAGCCACCCAGGCACCCCACCAGTGATCTCCTTGAAGGTACATTGTGATCATGTCCCCAAGTCCTAGTTGAAGTGTGGATGTCAATCTGCCCTGCCAACATCAATCATACTTGGTAATTTGTAGTTATCAGAAGGCTCTTCAGGCATAAATATGCTAGGGAAAAATGAATTTTTGGTATGTTCTAGAATGGTCTGGAATGATCTCTGAATGTTCTCTCATTTAACAAAAAAATGAACTTCAAATATGTTTTGTACCTATATTACATGCTATACTCCTGGGAGAGGCTGTGCCATGGTATTCCAAGCAGTTTTTTCTTATAATTAAGCATTTAGTGCCGATCTTAGAAAATTGAACCTACAGATTAGTTATTAATAAATTAATAGATGCTTCAAAATTTAAAGTGAATGCTTGGACATGAGTATCTTGTAAAGCATATATTTACAGTATAATGACTAAGCAGTACTTACACTTCTTGGTTTCTCCATAACTATGGACATAGAGGGTAAAGAAGGAGAAAAATACCATATGATTTCATTTATATGTGGAATCAAAAAACAAAACAAACAAATGAACAAAGAAACCAGTGGATCTCAAATACAGAGAATAAACTGGTGATTGCCACAGGGGTAGTGAGTAGAGAAGAGGGAAATAAATGAAGGGGATTAAACTTCCAGTTATAAAATAGTCACAGAGATGAAAAGTACAGCATAAGAAAAGCTTTGTTACATATTTGCATAATAAATTATATAAGTATATGTATGAATAATACTATATTTAAAATTTTAGTTTTCTTGCTTGTATTTAGTGGTTTTTGGCTTTGTTTTTGTTTTTGTTTTTTTTAAAGATTTTATTTATTTGACAGAGAGAAACACAGCTAGAGAGGGAACACAAGCAGGGGGAGTGAGAGAGGGAGAAGCAGGCTTCCCGCCGAGCAGGAAGCCCGATGTGGGGCTCGATCCCGGGTCTCCGGGATCATGACCTGAGCCGAAGGCAGTGGCTTAACCACTGAGCCACCCAGGCGCCGCCTGTTTTTGTTTTTTACGTAGGCTCCATAACCAGCATGGGGCTCCATGTTGGGCTTGAACTCACAAAACTGACATCGAGACCTCAGCTGAGGTGAAGTGTTGGATGCTTAACCAACTGAGCCACCCAGGTGCCCCCCAGTGTATTTTTAAATTTAAATTTACATTTTCTAATTCAGATGTATAACAGTTTTTTCCTATATTCTCATTATCAGAAATACTTACCATTGAGCTTAGATCCTAATCCTTTATATTTTTTAGGATGTACTGATAGACATGGAGGTATAATGTTACAGATATTTAGATAAATACATAGGTATAAGCATACCAACATGTTTTTACATAACTAATATCTTAATATTTTAGAAGTTGCATTTTTAAGCATTTTATTTATTTTTCATTATCATGAAAAAATATTCTTATCTGATTTTAATAGTTAGCCATTGTAAGATTCATCATAAAAAGTTTAACAAGTTTATATTATTAGATATTTAGATTACAGCAAATATTTCATGGCTATAAATAATACTGTACTGGACATCCTTATGGATAATTTGCTCAGATTTTATCATCATTTCCTTGGAAATATATTTGCAGTTCTCATTTATTTTACCAACACCAAACATATTGCCTGATTGTCCTCCAGATACTTTATCCTAGTTTACACATCCACCAGTAGAATTTGAGAGGGTTAGTACCCTAATAATTTGCTAATTCTTTATTTTAAGAATGTTTAATCTGATGCAGTGAATACATCTGTAGAAATAGATCTTATTTCTAAAGATATTGAATAGCATTTATGTTGGTAAGTATGGAAAAGAACAATATGGCTTTGGTACTTTTTTGGGGCTTCTTTGGAACCAATGCAACATTATTCTTTAAAAAAGGACTACTACTCACAAGTATCCTGTGAAATTCTTTGTGCTCTTAATTGAAAAATAAATTCTATGACACTGTATTTTCTCCTTTCTTGAGAGCACAGAACTGATACCTTCACACCAAAGAAAGCGTCTACATAAAATTATTTTTGGAGTGGTGGTGAGGGAGAAAATCTGTAAAGTATAACTTGGGTATCGAAATAATCTGGTGAGACCAAGTGATATTTCCAATCTGTAGTAATAAAAATGGTACCAATCGCTCTTAAAAACTTAATGACATCTATATTCTCTTAATAATAAGAAGCAGAACATTAATAGCCATCATAAACATATTTAGTTCATGTATCTTTAATAGTTTCTAAAGAAAAATTAGATGTCTTATAAAATATTGAAAATCAAGAAATTTAAAAAAATGGCAACTGCAGACAATGTGATTTCTTCAATTCATCACAATTAAAATGGATGAATTGAAATTTTAGTCCAATGAGGAAATGCTATGTAAGGAAAATTAAGAGATATACTACCACCTAGTGGTAAAATGTGTTGCTCAAGGAAAAAAAAATGCTGGGTTGTTTTTGTTTTTTGTTTTTGTTTTTGTTTTCAAATAAACACCAGGCAGATGTATAATTGTCTATTATCAAATGAGATATGTAATAATTAACAAACTTGTGCATGTATTATGTTCTTAACTGTAAAATACATTTT
>PITA01011470.1:0-66594 GCA_004023965.1 Spilogale gracilis | reverse complement strand
AGAAGGGAGGCTTTTAACCCTATAATTGATATAAATATCAATACCAAAGACCTAAGGCAATCATGTTCAATGAAGAAATACTATTCACCTTGAAGATCAGAAGTTAGACAAGGATGTTATTAGTCTGTTAGGATACAAGATCAAAAGCAAACATGGCAAGACATCAACATCTATTAAATCTGAGTTGTGAGTACATATTTGATATGTTGACTATTAAAATATAACTGAATTTTTTAAACTTCCTTTTGTCTCTAGGTCAGCACTCGATAAGAATCTACACAGTTCATAATGATTAGCTTTAGGTAAGGGGCTTTAATATTTATTATCCAGAAGCTAAATGCAAGATCTTTGTATTTATGCAACACTTGGTGTTTTCCTCTACACCATCACATACATTATTTGTTTCTACACAACCAGGGAAAAAACATTTCCTTTTTTCAGAAGAAAAAAATTAGGCTCAATTTAGTTAAGAGAGTTGTCCAACATCTCAGGGACATTAAGGAAGGACCCAGACCCTGTGGTTTTTTTCAATACCATATGACTTACAATGATAATCAGGGGCTAATAATACCTGTCTTTTGTTAAGAGTTAATGAAAGTCTACATTTTGATTCATTTGATGAAAGGATTAAGCCAAAGCTTTTCCTGGGCAAAACAGAACATTATAAAACATGATCTTTGGTTGTTAGAATAATTGGAAGGTATGTATTTGCTTACATGGCGGGCTTAGCAAGAAGCTGGAATCCTCCCATAACCAGAAAATTTGTAATAGATGTGCAATACCTTGAGCAAAAAAGAAAACACATGTACATTAGCATTAAATGAAAATTCTGATGAACAAATTTATATAACAAGCATCTGGAGCAGATACTTGGTCTCACCAATAAGTTTCAGAACTTTTGTGGCATCAAGATTCATAAACTGACTTGAGTGAAAAGAAGGGCAGATTATGTGATAATCACAATAATCAGGAGGGGAAAAACATTTTAATAAAGATAGTAATATAACTGTAAATTTAAAATACAACTAAAATTATGCAGAAGATGCTAGGATTTGCTTCATAGATTTTTTATTTATTTGACAGAGAGAAAGTGAGCAAGCACACACAAGCGGGGGGAGGGGGGAAAGCAACAAAGTAGAGGGAAAGGGAGAAGCAGGTTCCCCATGGAGCAGGGAGCCTGATACAGGGCTTGATCCCAGGACCCTGGGATCATGACCTGAGCTGAAAGTGGATGCTTAAACTGAGCCACTTAGATGCACCTTTACTTTACTAACTTAACAAACTTGAGAAAATACAATTAAAACAGTTGATTTTTTGATGAAAATTAAGTCTTCAGAAATAAACCAATAGAGAAGTGAAGAAAATATGTTAGAGCATTTATGTTAAAACATAAAAATATATGTTAAAAGAGTTCAACTGAAACTTAGAAAATGTCAGTTTTTGATCTATTGTTAGAGAATGTCTTGAGATACTGCTGTGACTCCTATACATTTCTACCATACTCCCATAGCAAAATGGAATCAATAATTTTGAGAGAAGGCAAATTCCTATTCAAAATAGCCCAAAGTACCTTAGACTTAAAAATGGTCCTGATGTGCAGTGTCTAGGTGGGTCACTCAGTTAAGTGTCTGCTTTCAGCTCAGGTGATGATCTCACGGTTCTGGGATCCAGCCCCACATTAGGCTCCCTGCTCAGCAGGGAGTCTACTTCTCCCTCTCCCTCTGCCCATCCCCACTCATGCTCTTTCCCTCTCTCTAATAAATGAAAAATATTTTTTTAAAAAGGCACTGACTGGGCACCTGGGTAGCTCAGTGAGTTAAAGCCTCTGCCTTCAGCTCAGGTCATGATCTCAGGGTCCTGGGATTGAGGCCCATATCAGGCTCTCTGCTCAGCAGGGAGCCTGCTTCCTCCTCTTTGTCTGCCTGCCTCTCTGCCTACTTGTGACCTCTCTCTGTCAAATAAATAAATAAAATCTTTTAAAAAACAAAAAGGTGCTGATACATTAGATGTTATGTATATTTTACAATTAAAAGTAACTTTCAGGGGGCGCCTGGGTGGCTCAGTTGGTTAAGCGACTGCCTTCGGCTCAGGTCATGATCCCGGAGACCCGGGATCGAGCCCCACATCAGGCTCCCTGCTTGGCAGGAAGCCTGCTTCTCCCTCTCTCACTCCTCCTGCTTGTGTTCCCTCTCTCGCTGTGTTTCTCTTTGTCAAATAAATAAAATCTTTAAAAAAAAAAAAGTAACTTTCAAAATTCATAAACAAATCAAGATTTTTTTATTTGCCTAATCCATAAGAATAAATTATGTTAAAAGATAGTACAAGGTATCAAAATAAAAGCTTCTCTAAGTCCTGAAGTATCAGAGAACAAGAAGTTAAAAAAGAAAAAATTGTGAGAGAAGACAAAAAAAAGAACTATGCTAGCAAAAGCTGAAACCTTCACACACAAAAAATCTAGTTTAAAAAAGTAAATTGGAAGGGGGCGCCTGGGTGGCTCAGTTGTTAAGCATCTGCCTTCTGCTCAGGTCATGATCCCAGGCTCTGGGATCGAGCCCTGCAATTGGCTCCCTGCTCAGTGGGAAGCCTGCTTCTCCCCTTCTTACCACCCCCGGCTTATGTCCCCTCTCTATCTGTGTTTCTGTCAAATAAATTAATAAAATCCTTTTTAAATAAATAAATAAATAAAATTAAAAAGTGAATTGGGGGTGCCCGAGTGGCCAGCCAGTTAAGCATCCAACTCTGTTGATTTTGGCTTAGGTCCTGATTTCAGGGTCATGAGATTGAGCCCCACACGAGCTCTGCTTAAGATTCTCTTCCTCTGCTCCCCCAAAAGTAAACTGGTATCAATCTATGCTATTTTTCATATGAAAGATTGCAACTAGGGTATTTCCTCTTGGACAATAGCTTCAAATATATTTAATATTGCTTACAATTAAAATCACATGCAACTATCAACATATATATGCATAAATCTGAAAGGAAGTACACTAAAATTATTAACAGTGGTTATTTCTGGTGGGAGAATTAGGGGAAACCTTAAATATCTTTCTGACTATTCTACTGGCATAACTTTCAATAATAAACCCCATCACTTATATTTAAAATAACCTAAACAAAACACCAATAGAATATGAACTTCTTTTCCCTGGCTCCTGGCTGTGGCTGCATGATCTTACAACTCTACACTGGCACTCTACACTGCCTGGCACTTAGAGGGCACTCAGTCAATCCTTACTAGTTGGAGGAGGTATTAATAAAGAATAAAATTTTCACTTCAGGGCACCTGATGGCTCAGTGGGTTAAAGCGTCTGCCTTCAGCTCAGGTCATGATCTCAGTGCCCTGGGATCGAGGCCCACATTGGGCTCTCTGCTCAGCAGGGAGCCTGCTTCCTCCTCTCTCTCTGCCTGCTTCTCTGCCTACTTGTGATCTCTCTCTGTCAAATAAATAAATAAAATCCTAAAAAAAAATCTTAAATAAATTTTTCACTTCAGATCAACAGCAGCACTGGTTTTTAATATGCATTAAAATAACAAATTATGTCTCACATCAAAATGGCCAAGTATAAATTAAGAAAAAGTGAGAAATGTTTAAATTTTCAAATACACTTAGGATATTTTATTTGAAAAACATTAAAAGAATCTTGGATAACTTATGCTAGATTTTATTAATGAAATATCCTTATTTTGAAGATAGTATCTCTTTAAACCCTCCATTTACACAACAATAAAAAGAGACATTGGAACAACTCCATATTTACCTTTAGCAGTTGCTCTTAAAATAATTGGTTTAGTTACTTATTTCTTCTAATTTTATTTTAATTCACTTAAGTAAGCAAAATTGTTCCCTAAAGAACCATATTATAGTATATTTTACGTAAATTAAGTACACTGTAAATCATTCTGCTAGACCTCAGAAAAAAATACAATTCATTATTTTTAAACCTTTTTTCCACTTAAAGAAAACTAAAACTTTAGCAATGCAGAACTATAGTTGGCTTAAGATTAAAATACTGCTTTGCAATTTCTATTACCTTATATCACTGTCCCTAATCTAGTCTCTTCTGATTAAGGAGCTGTTCTCCTTGGCAGAATAACCCTGCAGAGATTGAACATGACACGGGACTGGATACTTGCTCTGTATAACTATCCAAGAAGAGACTTGCATGCTTCAGAATGACCAAACTCCTGGCTTCCTTTATCCCGTGAAGGAAGTTGCTTAGTGAGGCTCCATGCTGACCAATTAGATAACACAGCTTGCTGAACCGGCTTGCCACCTCCTGCAACAGCTGGACTGTATTTGCAGTGCCCAAATTTTCTGTAACAAAGTGATGATGATGATGATGGCATAACCTAAAGACTCATGACCTGAACATTTTCTTATGATCAAGATTATGACTCCCCCTTTTCTAAAAATATTTAACATGCTCAGATGTACTCTCAACTACAGAATTCAAATCAGCACAATGTTGAAGAAACTTCGGAGATAACAGAATCCAGTCATTTGAGAAACTTGTTACACCTATACCTTCTGACTCATTAGGCCAAATTTGAGAACCACTGAGCAAATCTAACTCTCCTCTCATTTTGAAGATAAATAATCTGAAGCCAGAAAAAGGGAAGTGAGTTATCTAATTTCACACAACTGGTAAATGACAGCCAGGAATAAAACTCACTTTTGTAGTTATGTTTTAGTTAACATTTTCACCTTTTTGTACTGATTTCTGCTCTACCCACCCTTGGACAAGCCCAACACTTCAGTGAAGAGAGGGCAATCCCAAAATCAGACTGACCAGGTTGCTCTGAACTTTATAGAGGACACCAGGAGATTATTTGTTTTTTTCCCAGTCCAAAGTTCCTAATTTTCAGGACTTCTCTCTAAGCAGTGAGGCTGATAAGCAGGTAAGGCAAGAACAACATAGAAATCACGAATCAAGACAGGGAAAGGGACAATCTCCTTTTCTTTCAGAGCAATCTGGGAAGCTTCCAGTTTGGACTGCTGCTTTTCCCCTGCAGTGTTAGGCCCACCCACTGGAAGAGAATTTATAGAACAGGCACTCTGCAACATTTAAAAAGGCAAAACAGATTAAAAACTAAAACAAACTGGGGTGCCTGACTGGCTCAGTCCAAAGAGCTTGTGACACTTGATCTTGAAGCCACAAGTTTGAGCCCCACGTTGGGTATAGAGATTACTTTAAAAAACAAACAAAAAAACAAAAACAAAAAACAAAACTTTAAAAAAATAAGTCAAGTAAAACAAAATAAACGAAGAAATTTTAAAATGCAGACAGTCCCTAACTTACAAAGGGTCACATTTTGAAAGACTATAAATTAGTTATTTGAAAAAAATAAATGTTTTCCCATTATAAAAATGGGTTGACCCACACAAGCCAGTGTCAACTTAATGTGGAAAAACTGATGTACTAACAAGGCAGAATTTAAATACTATAGTATTGATCTGAATTCTAGGTCCTCACAGGGGGCCACAAGAGTGCAGGAAAGAGAAAGAAAACTTCCTCTCCATTTTTTATGTGAAGGGCCAAACCTACAAAAAGTTTTGAAAAGGTGAAATCTCATCTTCAATAACCACTTCCCCAACTTTCATTTGTATTCTTTTCTAACTTCCTGGAGACCCAGGGATCTAGTGTATTCGGACAGCAGACCCCGTCTAGAACTACTGTAATTCTTTTCTTCTGTATCATCTCTTCATCTTCAAGCCCTCCTCATTGTTGACTGCAGCTAAGAAAAAAATCGTGGTAATGTTGGATAAAACTGAACACTCTTGTCCACAGTATAAATCCAAATGAATCTCTACTTGACGTAATTCTAAGAACTAGAAGAAAATGAAAAATTCAGATAGTACATCATAAGATATCTTAGGACTAGTGGGGCCAGAAGTGTTGTTTTCAAGTCTAGCTCCTAAGATCAACTTTCCCAAAGCTGTTTCTGCTTCTCTACCAAGAATATTCTGAAAGCCCCACTTCCTATTTCCACAAGGAAAAAGAGCTGTGGGAGTGGTAGAACACTCAGGGGCAGCTGGGCTCCTGACAAAGTGGAAACAGTTTCTAAGTGGCTGACTGCCTATGTACAAAAATAGAACAGAAAGAAAAAAACCCATAACTTGAGTTGCCTTTTTTTTTTATTTGTGACACAGAAAGAACAGATAAAATAAGAGTCCTAATAACTGAGGGGGGGGAGGTTCTACTTACCTAAACTGAGAAGAGGCCTGAGAATCTGAGATTTGATGTCACTTAGTTTTGAATAGAATCGTCTTTCCGTAGTAGCCAACTCATGGAGACTGGCAATATATCCCATAACATTTTTGTCCACCAAAGCTAGATAGCTATCTTTTCCTGCTGTCACTCTACTTATATATCCAAGCTGAAACAGAGGAGAAGAAAAAGATTAAAGATAAAATATAACTGACTAGCAGTAATCTGGGGGCTAAAGCTGGTTCATATCAGCTGGCAGGGGTCAAATGGAATATTTATATTCAGGAATTCTGCAAGTTAGTTATTAAACCACTAACAGCTTGAAATTGGCAATAGTAACATTACTCCCCCAAAATGGCAAACACTACAGATCAGGGCTTATTTTTTTGTTCTGTTTTGTCTTTTTTTAGAGCTGATTTACCAGTACAAAATTATTATATGTGTATATCCGGACCTATATGTTACCATATATATCTAGTTTTATTGCCACAGAACCTTTTATTTCATATTACATGTATTTAGAACCACAGAGACCCTAAACAGACAAAGATCCAAATGATAGAGATACATGTTTCAGGAACCTTTTTTTAATGAAATAGGATAAATGAAAGCACAGAGGATCTCTATACCGTGTGCTGGAATGTCAAGAGTCTAGGAATTATCTTGTCTCTTAAAAGTACAACACAAAGGGATTTTCTTTAAAAGGAACTTTTTGTCATTTATCCATTATACCACTGAACAAAAATAATCAATGTATACCCAGATCACTATATACCCAGCAACCAAGCTGCTGACCAAGCAGACTAATATCCAAGGTAACTAATGATACACACTAGAGACTCATTCCTCTCATCAGTGTATTTCATCATTTATCTGGACTGTGGAATCTTTCATGTGGAATGTGGAGCAAGGGCCACCAACTACAAAGAGTCGACGAGTACATCTGAAATAACAGCCTATATATGGGTCAGGAGCCAAATCTTGGCCAGTGTTGCCTTTAGCAAGAAATATTTTGTCCCTATACATCCATAGCTTATGCATTTAGCCAGAAAAACAAACACGAAAGATTTAAAAAAAAAAAAATCCACAGGACATATTATCCAGTAATAAGAAATCCAGAATGTACTAGCTTTGAGGGTTAATTCCCTTACAACATACCACTATGACAACATGAGTTACTTTAATGAGAAAAAAGAAAACCAGGAACAAGCCAGTCGTTTAAGTTCATGAAAAAGAGTTAGGAAGTAGGAAAGCAAAGGAATTCAAATCAACAAATGAAAAAGAAGGGAGTAAACAGCAGTAAATAAAATGACAAGTTAACAGAGGAGGTAAGGAATGGGAAATAAGCACTACTGCTGGCCTATCAGGTCTGCCATGAGCCCACCTTGGGTCTATGTCATTTTTACTTCCCATTTACAATTAAAAACTCATCTACTCCAGGGATACCTGGGTGGCTCAGTCAGTAAAATATCTGCCTTCAGCTCAGGTCATGATCTCAGGGAACTGGAATCAAGCCCAGTGTGGGGCTCCCTGCTCAGTGGGGAGTCTGCCTCTCCCTTTCCCTCTGCCTCTTTCCCCCTCCACCACCTACACATACACTCTCTCTCAAATAAATAAAACCTTTAGCAAATAAAAAATAAAGAAAACCTCACCTACTCCATTTCTATTCTAATTCACCTCTGAGGGCTCCATGAATGTAGTTAGGAAACTTCATTGTGAAATGTACTTTGTAATATTCCTACATGAGGGTGTTAATTCAACAAGTATAAAGTACTTGCTATGAGGATACAGCAGTAAATGAGAGTACCTAAAATTTCTACTCTTAGGAATCTAATAGTTGAGGACAGAAAATAGACCAAAAAAAGGAAATTACATAGTGTATTGAAGAAGGGTTTGTAATTTTAAATACAGTAGACAGAGAAATGTCATAACAGGTATACATACAAATAATAACAAAAACAAAAGACTGCTCATATGTTACAGAAGGCCTTAGGATCCAATTCCTGTTCACCTTACTACAGGAGAGAAGTACCGGAGTCTTAGTACCACTGTGATTCTCTGGAAGGTTGTCACCTTCTGCAGGGTCCTGTCGGCCACTGTAATATAACCCAGGCTGGAAGTCTTCTGTATCCACTAAAAACAGGGAATAATCCTGGCCTGCGGCTATACTCCACACTCCATTTTCACTGTTTACCTGTAATGACAGCAAGATATTGTCTGTCCAAGATGAAAGGAAGAATTAAACAGAAATTCAGATCCACCAGAATGGAAATGTTAGGTTACTTAAACAGATGTGGTGGGAAGTCAGTCATATTTCTCTACGACAAAACTCTTCCTCTAATGTGCCTGATCAACTGCAACACAGATGCAGAGATAAGAAGGAATCCTCTGATCAGCTTTTAAGTTAAGAACTGGATTATTTTTATAAAAATCTGAAAAACTTATAAAAAGATTTAAAAAGGAAAACCATAGAACTTATTTTTAATAATTATTTTTGGAAGTCTCTACAGGACTCAGGCTGTACTACCATCAGGAGGCACAGAAACTTTTAGAGCCCTATTCTGACAGCTAGGACACACCTTTCATATTTGACTGTGTGCACAAAAATCAAGATGGAAAGAAAAAAATCTAACAAGGGAAAATTCCATGCTAGCCAACTAGACTCTTAGGTGCTAAAATTCAGTTTTCCCACTTGGAACTCACTACCTCTCTGATGTGACTTCACTGTACCAACTCCCACGCTGTTGAAAGAAGCAGGATCCCTTAGAAGTCCAACTACAGGGATCCCCCAGACCAGTGCTTCTCAACAAGCAGACTCTGCAGCAGCAATCACCTACAACATGTCAGAAATACAAACTCTCAGGGATAGAGCTAGTGGGTTGAAGCAATCTGGTTTGACAAGCTCTCCAGTGGACACTGATGTGTGTAAAAGTTTAAGAACCACTGCCTTAAACCAATGGTTTTCAATCCTCAGGATTCCATGAAGTGATTCAGGAGGCTCCATGGAAAGGCAGCTATCAGGGCTCTACCCCCAACCCCCTCCATCCTTCAGCTTTATCGGTTTTGTATATGGGATTACACATAAGATTTTACTTGCAGAAAGTGTTCTGCTATGAAAACTACTGCCCCAAACCTCCAGCCCCAGCTTCAGTTGTGACTTCTATACTGATAAGCAAAAACCCTCTTATCTGTCAGATTCTTTGTGTCTAGACAGGCTCCAAATCTTAGGTGATTAGCTATCCCTTTCTGGCGTGACATTATCTTCTCAAATTCAGGCTATCCAAGTAACTGGCTTCCTGTTAATTCTATAAAGAATGGATTACAATGTTTGTAGGAGACAAAAGTCTTCTTATTAGTCTTTAATCAAAACTAATTCAGATCTCATTCTACCTTGACTTTTAATTCACAGATTAATTAAAACGACATCAGAGTATTTTTCACATCCTTCCCCCAAATAAAAAAAACAAAATTCTGATGCTGTAATTTTTATCTGTATAGTTAATGAGTAATGAAACTAAAATCTTATTCTCTCGTGTCTGACTATACAATGTTACATAAAAACTTGATTTCCAGGGTCTCCATTCTGTTACAGAACCTTGGTAAGAATAAATGTACATACTATTTCACTGAAGTGAAAAACAAGGAACAATGATTTGCCATATTTTTTGGTTATGTAATATCAGTAATTGAATATCTTACCACTGAAATGCTCTATACTGAAAACATTTAAGATTTGAACTAGAAAGTATAACTGTTGCCTAATGTTTTATCTAAGTCTTTCCCTCTCAGTGAAATAAAGTTCACTGGAAGGAAAGGCAGCATGTGCAAGTCTTATGAAGCAATGGAACACAGTATACTCTGAAAACATGAATTACTGCAATATATATTATCTGGAGTTTATATGTGAATCGTGTTCCTGAACTTGAGGTAACCTTTTTTTTTTTTTTTTTTTTTTTTGTCTCTGTTGCTCTCAGTGGAGAGAGCATGCCTTGGGCTGAGTTGATAGCAGAATCAAATTATAAATGGTTAAGCTCTATATTCCATTCTATTAGGCTATTGCCATGTGTACTCCCTGCCCTTCTACCATCCAAAAAAACAAATCTCATGTAAGGAGTTAATACTACTGAGGAGAATTTAGTATTTCCATGTGGTATTGGAGCAGAAAAAAGATTGATAAATAGTCCTCTAAAATCACATCAAAGGGATCAGAAGCTACCAACCTCTGAATAGCATTACATAAACTAAAAGGAATTTATACAACAGTGAAGAAATCATCTATACTTTTAGCTTCACTATAGAAAATGAAAAGATTAACAAAAAATTTTACTACAACTATGTATGTAAAAAAAACAACAAAAGCACCCCTGCCCCCAAAAATACCACCACCAAATAATATTATGTAAAAGTCAAACTTAAAAGTCAAAGAGTAGGCATTATTTGGTGGTATAAAGCTCAGAAGTGAACATCATAGTCCTAGAAACATTTGTTTAAAAAAAAAAAGAATTTCTTCATTTTTATTAAAAAAAAAAGACAAAGGGCTATGAATATTCAATGAACAATGGAAGCTAAGAACAAAAGAAATATAAACATATTATTTTTAAGAAAACATTTAGCTTGAAAATAAGGGGTTTCATGGCTTTTTTATAAAAAAAAAATGTAAGTACACCAAAACAAATTTAGGTTAACAAATAAAGAATTCTACTAATTTTTCAAACACAAAATGGAGAAATATAAAGCTATAACAGAATTCTGAAATAAGTTGCTATAAAAATCATCAAGTTCTCAAAAGTACCTTTGCAAGACGAGGAACTGTTGTTGGAAAATCACAATGCCCAAGTTGACCAAAGGTATTGCTACCCCATGAGTAAACCTATTAGAAAATCATAGAAAACTAGGTAAGAGTTGTGAACCTGACTACATGTCATTTCTGAATGATAATTACATATACATATATAAATATATATGTATGTATATATACACACACGTACAACCCAATAGTTACACATACATTACTTACATTCTTTAAAATAAAATACTAAGAAAATTCATATTTATTTATTTCTTAAAGGATTTTATTTATTTATTTGACAGAGAGAAACACAGCTAGTGATGGAACACAAGCAGGGGGAGTGAGAGAGGGAGAAGCAGGCTTCCCACCGAGCAGGGAGCCCGATGCGGGGCTGGATCCTGGGACTCCAGGGCCATGACCTGAGCTGAAGGCAGACGCTTAATGACTGAGCCACCCAGGAGCCCCAGAAAATTCATCTTTAAACAAGACCAGAGGTAATGAGCAAACAGTACATATGAAGACAGAACCCAGGGGTTAACAATAACTAACATTTCTCAGGAGTTTACTACCTGCCCACCATTGTTCTTAACACTTTTTGTATTAATGTTTAATTCTCATGACAATCCTTTCTTTACAGATAAGGAAACTGGCTCAGAGGAGTCACAAATTTGTAAGTGGTAGAACCAGGATATAATCATCCCAGGAATTGTCCTCTACTGCCTCTTACAAAGAAAGTGATTTAAAAAAAAAAGTTTTTTATATTTAAATGCTATAAAGAAAAATTAATGATTCTTTTTCTATAGACAAGAATACCGTGAAATCACTAGACTACCTTTTCATATATTAAGAGGTATCGTGGGAGAAACACAACTACCTGCACTCCACTACACACAAAAGAAAATAGATGACAGTGACTATGTTTATGCAAATGGTTTTGTTTCTTCTGGCTTTAAAAGCAATTCATGGTCACTGTACAAGACTGTCACAGAGCAAAGAAATGAAAGTGAAAACAACCAATGAACTGACCACTTAAGGACAATGGCTATTTTGTTTTGCAAACACACACACATATATGCTTCTAGAAATTTTAATGTTTGTGGTATATAATGTAGACACAAACTGTAAAGCAAAACGTGACTATATTGCTTAATGCTGTTTTGTATTCTGATGTTTTTCCTTAATGCTATTCCTTGACATTTTTCAATAAGTATGCAGCTACAACTTATTTATTTATTCATTCATTCATTCATTCATTCATTCATTCATTTATTTATTTAGGAAAGAGAGCTTGCGAGCATGGGGAGCTGCAAAGGGAGAGGGAAAGAGAATCTCAAGCAGACTCAGCACCAAGTTCAGAGCCAGACACAGGGCTCAGTCTCATGACTCTGACATCATGACCTAAGGTGAAATGAGGAACCTGATGAGTAACCAACTGAGCCACCCAGGTACCCCAACCGCCAACATCCTTTAGAGTAACTACGCAGAACTCTCTGGGTGTAGTTTAATAAAATACCTAATGAAGTAACCACAGTTATTTATAATTTCTAATTCCTTAATAGAAAATACTAAAAATTGGGGCACCTGGGTGGCTCAGTTGGTTAAGCGACTGCCTTCGGCTCAGGTCATGATCCTGGAGACCTGGGATCGAGCCCCACATCGGGGTCCCTGCTCAGAGGGAGGCCTGCTTCTCCCTCTCTCACTCCCCCTGCTTGTGTTCCCTCTCTGGCTGTGTTTTTCTCTGTCAAATAAATAAAATCTTAAAAAAAAAGAAAAAGAAAAAGAAAGAGAAAATACTAAAAATCCTTGAATATACATATTTGTGTATCTATTTATTTCCTTAGAATAAATTCCTTGGCAAAGAACTCTAGGTCCATGAATCTGCGCGTTCTGATTTCTTTCCTTTTTTTTTTTTTTTTTTTTAATTTTTTTTTTTTTTTTTTTTAAAGATTTTATTTATTTATTTGACAGAGAGAAACACAGCTAGAGAGGGAACACAAGCAGGGGGAGTGAGAGAGGGAGAAGCAGGCTTCCTGCTGAGCAGGAAGCCCGATGGGGGGCTCGATCCCAGATCTCCGGGACCATGACCTGAGCCAAAGGCAGTCGCTCAACCAACTGAGCCACTCAAGCGCCCCTGCACGTTATGATTTCTGATACATACTGACAAACCGTCTTCCACTAAGGTCCAATATCCATTCCTGCCGGCACTCTACCTTTTCCTTACGCTCTCACTAGCACCCAGTAATAAATGGGATCCTTGCTTACCTGGTAAGTGAGAAAATATTTTACTGTTGTTTTAATTTATATTTGTTTACTAAGTGGCTGACCATCTTTTCATTCATTGCCGGCCATTTCTAGTTGTTCTTTTCGGAGTGGAATATAAGTACCCTTTGACAATTTTTATTTAGTATCAGGTAGTAACACTTTATCATGTATGTCACAAATGTTTTTTCCCAGTTTGTTATGTATTTTAATTTTGTGTGTGGTGTTTTTTTCCTATTTAGGGGTGTTGAATTATTAGGTAGACAAATATATCTTTACTTTCTAACTTCCGGTTTTAAAATCATGTCCTTTTCTCTCCTAAGGTTATTGGGGTGGGGGGGAGGAACACTTACATTTGTTCTTACACGTGTAAGGTTTTATTTTTTTAACATTATATCTTACTCCATCCAGAAGTAGAATATGTGAAGTTCTCTTAGTTTTCTTTTGCAAATAAGAAGCCAATGATTCCAACAGTATTTACTGAATGTTTAGGCTTCTTTCCCCACCTAATTTGAAATGCCTACTTTTATCATATACTAAATTCTCATATATACTTGGATTGATTTCTAGTCCACAGATATATTTCTATCTCACTCATCTGTTTGTAGTCTGATAGATACCTTATAAGACAAATTCTCACACTTCCTTTCTGTTCTTTTTCAGAATTTATGTAATTCCCCTCCTGTATTTATTCTCCTAGAATGGTTTTGGGATCATTTTATCAAGTTGTAAATCTTATATTGAAATATATAATGACCTACGGAAAAATAGCATTTTTGCAACATTGTCTCTTCTCATCTAAAAATAAAATCTCTTCTCATCTAAAAATAAAATCTGTCTGGGTGGCTCAGTCAGTTGAGCAGCCAACTCCTGATATTTCGGCTCATGTCATAATCTCAGGATCGTAAGATCGAGGCCTGCGGCAGGCTTGCACTCAGTGTGGAATCTGTTGGTCCCTCTCACTCTCCTCTTCCATCTGCTCCTCACCCTGCTTATGGGCTCTCTCTAAAATAAATTAAATAAATAAAATAAAATAAAAACAAAATCTCCAAGCGCCTAGGACGGCTCAGTTGATGAAGTATTTGACGCTTGATTTTGGCTCAGGTCATAATCGCAGTGTTGTGAGATCAAGCCCTGCATTGGGCTCCAAGCTGGGCTCTGTGGAGCCTGAGACTCTCTCTCTCTCCTTCTGTCCCTCACCCTCATCTCCTGCACTGCTCTTTCTCGAAAATTAAAAAATAATAATAATTTTTATAACCTGCCAGAAGAGTTTGTGAGTTTATATCATATGGGCTCTACACACTTCCTACTGAAAATATTCCAATTTTCCTAATACTTTTGTTGCCATTCTGAACAGCTTCTGTTTTCCCTAAGTATGTTTTCTGTTTTACCTTGTGTGTATAAAAAGCTAGCAATTTTTATGTTTATTTTGTAACTGACTATCTTCCTAATCTCTTACTTTTAAGCCTTTTGAATAATTCATGGTGTTAATAAGAATAAATCATTTTCTTTCCTAATATTTACATTTATTTATTTGAGCTATGTTACGTTTTTTGGCTAGCCTAGTATGTAAAATTTAAAACATTTCAGGATTTAGATTTCTTTATTTACTTTTCCTAAAAAGATGAAAGGACTGATGAAAAATCATTATATGAATAAATGTAAAAACAACTTAGGGACACCTGGCAGGCTCAGTCCATAGAATATGCGACTCCTGATCTAGGGATTGTGAGTTCGAGCCCCATGTTGAGAGTAGAGATTACATAAAAACAGAATCTTAAAAAACAAACAAACAAACAAACAAACAAACAAAAAACGGGGCGCCTGGGTGGCTCAGTTGGTTAAGCAACTGCCTTCGGCTCAGGTCATGATCCTGGAGACCCGGGATCAAGTCCCACATCGGGCTCCCTGCTTGGCGGGAAGCCTGCTTCTCCCTCTCTCACTCCCCTTGCTGTGTTCCCTCTCTCTGGCTGTGTTTCTCTCTGTCAAATAAATAAAATCTTAAAAAAAAAAAAACAACAACTTAAAACAACTACTTTATGTATTTGGATGTATGATGTACATAAAATTTATCTTGATGTGGTTTTAAGTGATTCTGGAGGTCACTTTCAGGTCCCACAATTTTAAGAAAAATGTCTTTTCAAGTCTCTTACAGATTTTCTTCATCAAAACCCAAAAATTTATCAATACCAAAAAAAATCCTCAATATCCTGGAAAATCTTGAATTCTATTTTTTGATAAAAGCATATTATAGAAACTTTCGTTAGGTAGACCAGTGTTGAATCAAATACTATCATATGTGTAACTATACATAAGTTACATAATTTCTCTAAACCTCACTTTCTTCACTTGTAAAACTGAAATAATACAGTATGATGTAAAATATTAGGAAGATCAAATGAGATACAGTATCATTGCCTGACACACAGCAGACACTCAATAAATGAGGGTCTAATTTGGTCATGTTAACTTCCACAAAATTAAGATCAGTTTTTAACATTTTGTCTCCTACCTGGGATTTCGCAGTAAGTGCAAGAGAATGGTAACCGCCTGCCTCCAGGTAGATTACTTCTTTGCCATCCAGACATTTTACACACAGTGGTTGAAGCCTTAAAGAAAAACATAAAAGTAAGAAGGCTCAGCAAGAACCATGACCTTTTTCAAAGTACAGAGCAAGTGCTTACATGTAAAAATAAACATTTGAGAAGAAAAACATTAAAATATTAAATATGTTCATTTATGCCTAAACATTATACATAATTTTGGGTGGTTTTAATCTCTGCCCATCAGTCATTAATTAACAACCATAATTCAGAATTTTTTAAGAATCAAAAACTACTGATTCATTATGGCAGAGTATACTTAGGACACAATGAAATATAAAG
This sequence comes from Spilogale gracilis, assembly GCA_004023965.1. NCBI lineage: Eukaryota > Metazoa > Chordata > Mammalia > Carnivora > Mephitidae > Spilogale > Spilogale gracilis. The sequence continues at coordinate 50,452 of PITA01011470.1, read as the reverse complement.
CCATAGAGAGAAGTCTTTTTGTTTAAGACTACAGTTGCCTTCACTTTGCTAAGATTAGAGACAGGCTGTTTTAGATAATCAATCCATTTACACACCTTCAAAATATCTAATCTGTTGTGAGTTCTTAAACAAAACAACAGTTTTTCCTTGATGTACATTAATGGTTTAATATTGCTATTATAGTTATTTTGGCAGCCACAGGACAACTTTCAGGTAAAAAAAAAAATCGTTGGCTCTTTTCTTAAGTTAAAATTTTGAGTTTTTCTGGGTGCCTCAGTGGCTCAGAGAGTTAAGCCTCTGCCTTCGGATCAGGTCATGATTTCAGGGTCCTAGGATCAAGCCCCACATAGGGCTCTCTGCTCAGCAGGGAGCCTGCTTGCCCCTCCTTCTCTGCCTGGCTCTCTGTCTATTTGTGATCTCTATCTCTGTCAAATAAATGAATAAAATCTTTAAAAAAATTTTTTTGAGTTTAAGTATCCCGATGAAATACAATCTTATCCCAAAAATCCCTTTCTGTTCAAGATAAATATACATCAAATAAGAGATGGTACAGCATAGATACTGAAGTCATTTATTATTAAGTACAAATTCAAGGCTAACGTAAGTCTTTTTTTTGTTTTTTTTTAAATCCATGTTAATGATCTATAATAATCTGCAGCAAGAAAGGACCAGATTTCCTCTCTGAGGAAATGATAGAGAGTTCTTCACGAGAGAGATTTCTTTGTTAAAGCCAACTCCTAATAGTGAACACAGGCAGCACTCACCTAGGCAGAACATCACCATGCCCTAGTTGACCTTCCTTCCCTTTCCCCCAGGTCCACACCTCTGTTCTCAGAGAAGGCAGAAGTGCATCTGCTTCTCCACTATACGTAGGAGTCAGAACCACAGTGCGTGTTTTCACCCGTGCAGCTTTTCTTAAGAGCCTGGGGGAAACTGAAAACAAATCAGAGATGGAGTGAGGGAGTAGATGTGTGAGTAAAAAAGATACCATTTTGACTAGCTGTTGACTTTTCAATGAAATACACTAACATGGTATTTGTGAGGCATGTAATATAGATTTGGATTTAATAGTGATATGAGTTTGGTATGAATGCTGTCTACTATGCTCTATCCTCCACACTATATGCCCTGTAGTTTCTCACACTCTCACACACACACATTAACATACTAAAGGCCCTGATAAGTCCTGCAATTAAAAGGCCTGTTTACATTTGTTTAACTCAGCCCCACTTCCAAGCATTTGGCCACAGAATCCCTTTCTGTATAACATTTGTGTCATATAGAATGTCTTTGTGACATCCTATGGAACTTATATTCTACAGAATATGCTTAACAAAATACTACACTAAGGCTGAAAATATTTTTCCCATTTAAAAGATTTAAAAGCAGAGTTAAAAGTTAAGCCTTTCCAAGTTAAGGTCTAAGTTTAAACGTATTTTAAATATCGTAATAAAGGACTTCTATTAGATATAAAATTTTCAAGTTTCTATGGTGGGAAAAAGATTATAAATGGAATACCAAATAACTTTTGGATTTTGCCTATTTCGAATTATTTTATAGAGGGCCTAAACAATGTTTTAAAATAGCTTTTATAATCTTACAGCATTCAAAATTATAATAATGGCATAAAACACTATGTAAATCTTATATACTGCTTTGGTAGCAGGATATGTTTTAAAGAACATTATCAAATGTCACTTAAGTATGGACTTCGGTCATTAACTTGAGGGCACAAAAAGGTGATCATCACTGGCTACAATCAACATCCTTTCTAGTAAATGTGTCACCCATATGTACACACAGACACTCAAACCTACCTGAAGTTCCCTCAAAGATGTACTTCAGGTGATTTTAAAGTAGAGAAAAAGAATGCATGTAAAATTTTTATAAAGATACTCTGAGGGGAGGTGCCTGGGTGGCTCAGTTTTTAAGCATCTACCTTTGGCTCAGTTCATGATCCCAGGGTCTGGGGACCGAGCCCTGCATCAGGCAACCTGCTCAGTAGGAAGCCTGCTTCTCCCAACTCCCCCTCCCCCTCTCTCGTGGTGTCTCTGTCAAATAAATAAAATACTTTTTAAAAAAGAAAGAAAGAAAGATACTTTGGGTCACTAAGTAAAATTTAACCAAAGGAAAAAGTCTGTTAGTGGGATTGCATATTTCAATTCCCTAACAACATGACAAAAATCAATACTCCACATTTGTGGTTCCAGGAGATCTCAAATATATTTATGCTGCAAATAGAAAGGGACATTTCAGAATAAGGCAATTTGGCATGAAGTTCTCCTTCAGACTTCATAGAATCGTGGGCATTCTTTTTATAAACGTACACACACACACACACACACACACACACACACACACACACAGAGTCAATCAAGACTAAGCGTTTTATTTGTGAGCTGAAAATCTAGTGCCAACGAGAATTAGAAGACAGGATAACAGAAGTACTCTGGGGCACAACAGTGCCATAAGTGAGCAGAAGTGCAAGGTATGATTCCTAATTTTAGAGCTTTGTACAAAATGGTATAAAAATTGGGGGCTAAGGGACACCTGGGTGGCTCAGTTGGTTAAGCAACTGCCTTCGGCTCAGGTCATGATCCCAGAGACCTGGGATCGAGTCCCACATCGGGCTCCCTGCTAGGCGGGAAGCCTGCTTCTCCCTCTCTCCCTCCCCCTGCTTGTGTTCCCTCTCTGGCTGTGTTTCTCTCTGTCAAATAAATAAAATCTTAAAAAAAAAAATGGGGGGCTGGTAACCACAGACCATACATCAAATGAAGCCCACTGACTGTTTCGGTAAATAAAGTTTTATTGAAATATATGGCCTTGCTCATTTATATTTTACTCATGGCTACTTTTAAGCAACAATGGCAAAGTCGAGTAGTTATATAACAGAGACCATATGACCTGCAAATCATAAAATATTTCTCTTTCACTCTTTACAGAAAGTTTGTCAACTCCTGGTCTAAATTCAATGCTGCTCAAACTTTAATGTGCATACCAGCCACCTAGGGATCTTATACAATGCATATTCCAACACAGTAAGTTTGGAAGGGAGCCTGAGATCCTGCATTTCTGACAAAATTCCCATATGCTGTTCTTGTTTCTGGTCTGGAGGTAATATTTTGAGAAGCAAAAGCCTAAAAGACTGAGATTTCTGAACCAACTGAGAAATGCTGAAGAACCAATTGGGTAATAGTCTTAATAAAGTTTGTTGCTAGTTGTATCAGAAAATGAACTTTCCTCTTCTTGAAGTTTAAATTATCTCCACTTTCAGGTCAAATACTGTAGATGCCCCACTTAACAACAGTCACATCTGCAACTTCATCTCTCTGGACTATACTCTCCAACTTGGAGGATAAAAGGAGGTTGTCCCTACATTCCAGAATAAAATAAGATTTAAAGTAAGGTTCAGAAGCAGAAGCAGACATCACAAAAAAGTTATGTTCTACAGTTATTTTTAAAGCAGATAAACACATAACTTTCTTTTCAAACCACCCAAGTCATCAAAATTAAATAAACGCTGACATTCAAATATATCCATTAGCAATTAGGAAAGCCACTAATTTATAACAATATAACACATGATGTCAGGAGCATCTTGGGTTTACCAAGAATCAGTTCACCTGGCTACTTCCTTACCTTGGGACAACAAGCCAGGGAGGGAGAGTCTTCGGCTGCCTCCCTCTGATTCCTCTTCTCGGATATCCACAAGACTTGAACTCTTCTTTCCTTGCATTGATTCCTGTTTAACCTGTTCTTCTCTGCTATCTTTCAGACCTTCGGGGCCTATGGAACTACTGCCTGCCTGAGTTCCAGGTTCACAAGGGGCTGTACTATAAAAGTTCATAACTTTCTTAAGAGACAAGGCCCCCGCTTCATATGTAGCAGCCACTCTCACACCAACAGCAGATGCACAAGAGACTACTAGGCTGTTTAGGGCTGAGGTGCTTGTGGTTGGTGGGCTGTGAAGATTAGGAACTGCTTCTTCTACAAGAGGCTAAAATATATACACATAAAAAATTATATAAAAATATAATCCCTTGTACAACAAGCAATCAATAAAAAGAAAGTTTAACAAAAACCATCACTATTTGCAAATATAAGAATCTAAAACAAATCTATCTTCAACTTAAAGGTATCCGCTCTTGGTACTGGATTTAACATATTATATGGAAATGAGTACTCAAACTACAGCTCCTTATCAAAAGTTACTTCCTTCTGTTTGAATGTTGTGTTTTTCCATGCTATTCAAACATAAGCCCCAGCTGCTTTAATAAAATTAAGCAAAGAAGGGATGGGGGGGAAGAAAGGTCTGGAAAACATAGCGTTTAATATGAGGTGCACTGGGACAGCCCTGGATATAAGATTGAAAAGGTTAACAACACATTAAAAAGTAAGTACATGTAATGTTATTGGTGTTTCTAGGAAAATTTACAGATTACTACTAGGAAACACCAGGAAAAAAATACATCTAAAAAGGCCTTTCCTGAAATGTTTAATAAATGATAACTTAGATATCACATATACAGGCAGAAAAATAAGTTATACCTCCGACTTATAGTTAGGTATAGGTATAGACAGTATATAAGTGTCCCCAAGTTATGTTTTTAAGTACAAGTCCTTCCACTGCCTCATGACTGTGTTATTTTCCATGATCTATGGGCTATGTAAGCTGAAAGATTACTTTTGCCCTCATTATGACAAAGTAAATGTGGCAGGTTAATAATTAAACTTTTGGGACCAATGTTCTTTGTGCTATTCATAGTTGTATTTGAAAGTCAAACTAAAGTTTTCTGGTATCTTAGTCAAAAAAAACTTACTCAGGGCAGTCAAGCACCACTGTTTACTTAAAGTCATTAAGTGTAACTACTAAAACACACACACAAAAAAGCTTTTAGCTTATCAGCATAAATCACTACAAAAAATTTGCTTCCTATGCTGTACAAAGGTCTCAAAAGATATACACACACACACACACACACACACACACACACACACACTCCTTAATTTGTCCTGAACTGAAAGCTAAATGAAAACAAATTTTTTAACACTGACTTCTGATTCCCTTAAAGGAAATAATTCCTGTTTCCTGCATAGTACCTGGATTGTAGTAGGTACTCAATACTATTTTGTTGAATACCAAATTCAGAGGAACAAAGCAGTCTTTAATTAAAATATTCAACAAAACAAATGTATCATATCAAGCAAAAGATGAATACAAAGCCTATTAATTCCTTGGTGATACAGTTCCCTGATAACCTGAGAACTACCATCACTATTTTCACCTTTTGTGTATAAAGGCTCATAACAGAAACAGCGATGGTATTTACGGGTCAGTATTTTAGGGCCCTCTTACTGATAAGAGGAAAATCACAAAATTCTACCTTCAATAAACTTTAAATTATTGTTTTTACTGGCTGCTTATGTTTAACAATACATAAAATAAATCAACAAAACAAAAATACAGAGCCAGCAATTTTAATTAAAGACATAATTTTGGAAGCCCCAGTCAACCAATAATAAAATTCAATTATGAAATATATGCTTCATTGCTAAATATTATGGTTTATTTCACAAAAGTGAAATACTCTTTCAGTTATTTCTGGCCAGAGGAGAAAAAACTTGTTCTAGACTATATAAATTCCTTGTGAATTAGCTGTTTGAGATACTATTTACAAAAACTGAATTAAACTTAGTAAAAACAAACATTGCCAAAATTAGTTTAGGCAATAAAAAATTTACATGTTTAACAAAATAAATCCAAAGGAAAATGCAATTTCAATAATTATTTAATAATCAAACAAGTGTATACCATAAATTTTTACCTCCAAATAAATTAGCAGAATGACTTCTAAAAAGTCAAAGTCCAAATTTTTAATAAGCATGTTCAAGTCTAAGAATGTTCTATGTGCACTCTTATTTAATCATTACTTTTGTTTTTAGATTTTAATAGTATCTTTCTCCAGTTTACTCTTAATTTTAAAAAAAATCAGATATCCACAAGGTTCAATGAGTAAACTGTGAAATAAAAACTATTTCTAAAAATACCTCTAAGCCATGTTCTCATGCTAACAGAGTGAAGAACAAGAATAAAGAATCAAGAGGTATGTGGTTTCAAAAACCTGAAAACACATTATAGGACATTAGAGTTTTGGTAAAAGCAAAACTGAAAGGCTTACATGAAGCGTAAAAAACAAATTATCTTTTTAAAACAATCTGTTTAATCAGGGAGACTCAAGCTTTACTGTATGCTACTGGTAAACAGCTTTTCTCCATTTACACGTTTTTAAAATGCGAGTTTAAATAAGATAAAGAAAACATGAATCCCCTGTCCCACAACAAAGCCCAGTAAGGACTGAAGTATAAGCTGAAAAAACTTCAAACAATATATACACAAGGAGTTGTTTTCGTTTGTGTTTTTTTATTAAGTCTGCCTACAACTAAGGGGCTGACCACATGGCAACCTTGTCTGATAAAAAAGGAAAAACTACTCTTTACAGAATCTGAATCATCGTGAATGTATAGTTATATTAAAAGTATTCAGGGGAAAAAAAAAACCAAAAAACAAAAAACAAAACAGTATTCAGGAGCCTAGCAAAATTTAGTACATTTAGCCATGGGAGGAAAAGTACTAGAAAAAAATAAATGAGATTTTGCTACTTATAAAAGAAGCCCAGCATGACATCTTTCAACATCTTAAATGGCAAAATTTGAACATAAAGAGTAATTTTGAATTAATCCAGGTTTTCTCTTATCTAGTACTGCATCAAAGAGATTTAAAGTCAAATTCAAGACTTAAGCATTTTAAAGTGGCTAAAGAAAAACTCCTAACTCCAGAAACCTTTATATTATAAAATTTAGCAGGTACCTGAGATGGCATTGGCTTTTCGCTGTTCTCTGAGTTCTCTCTTACTGAACGATCTGACAGTTTTTGCATGTATTCATTTACTGCCTGAGTGTCAGGGTACGAGGGTACATTTCTGGCAGAAGAAATTTCAGTTGTTCCCATCATGTCTTGTTGGGAGGAAATGGCATCACCACCCGTGGTCTGAATATTTCCAACATTCGTGTCAGTAGCAACAGGCAGATCCTTTTCTACAAGCGTGTTCTCGAATACTTCTCCCTGATTGTCAAGGGTTTCAGTGGAGGGGCTGATGGCAGTGCTGGCCTGGTTTTCTGCCTGGCCTTCTGACAGTGTCACCCCCAACGGGCAACAGTGACTGTCTGATATAATCACATGGTCTTCTTTGTCAGTCATAGTAATCAGGAGTTGGCTGCACTGGTTGCATCTTTCTGGGACCGGCTTCAGATCCTGGGAAGGGAGGCACTGTACAAGTGCTAAGCTGTGGGACGCACCACAGGCCACTTGTAGCACTACTCGCCCGGCAAGATGCTCCACCTTTTGTGGCTTTGTCACCGGGAAGGCGGTGGTAATGAGACCCAATTGACAACCAGTACCCCATGCCCAAATCTCTCTGCTTATCGACAATGCCAGTGTGTGCTCCTCACCACATGCCAACTGCAAAATCCTGACTGCTAACAAAGAACTGGTCTCAGAATCAGAAATGCTGACAGGATTCGGTTCTGGAACATACTGCTGGTTAGCTACTGCACACTGGCCTGCAGAGTTCTCCCCCCACATGTATACTACACCACTTTCTGTCACTGCTCCACTGTGGAAACTCCCTGATGCCACAGTAACAACATATTGCCCAGCCAGGGCATTTTCTAGAATGGGGCTACTTGGACAAATCTCTGCTGGTTCACTTCTCCAGGGAAGCGTCCCAAAACTGTAGACCTCACCATCTGAAAGTTAAAAAAAAAAAAAAGAAGAAGAAGAAGAAGAAGAAGAAGAAGAAGAGAGTTAGTGATTTAGCTAGAAATCTTACCAGCAAATTTTTGGCCCCTCTAGATTAACAACAGGGGCTGTTTTTGTTTTGTTTTTAACGCTCAAGATTTTGGTTCAAGCATATAATATCCCACATTTATTCATCTTTTAACAAATGTCATCTTTCAATATTCTGAAAAATAGTGAGAATTTCTACCAACTACAGGAAGCTACTTTCAAATGAAGGATTATTGCTCCTTTCCTTCAGCTTCATCCTACAAAGTCCTATATGGATCCACTCTAATACAGCTACCAATGTAGGCTATTATAGGAGCAGACTGCAAGTGTTCAAAGACAAATGACTATGATAAGATAAAATGAGCAGAGGATAAAACAGATACACTCACTAACATCTAAAACATTCACTGCTACTTTAGTAAGTCAGAACAGCACAAAATTATGCAGTAGCATAAAAATACTAGAGATTCATTTTGGCCATAACTAAGAAACCAGCTTTATACTTCCAGGCTGTAAGAAAGTACCAGTGTTATTAGTAAGACATGGTTGTCTTCGTGATGCATACAATATTATGTATAATTTTAAACGTTATATATAATGTATATTGTGCACTATATAGTGTTTCTGAAGTGTCATTTGTTTAAAACGCAAATCATCACAATGAAACAAAGCAAAAAATAAATTAATAAATAAAAACTATGATGGCTAGCTTTTTTTAGAATGAAGGGCAACTGGCTGACTTTAGAAGTAAAATGAAAGGCACCAGTGAACTGGGCACATGAACGATAAGGACCTGTTTCTGTCCAGGTGTGAGACCAAGTCATAATCTCACAGCAGTACTGTGGTAGTTTAGGGGCGTGTGTATATGACTTGTGCTAGCTAAAAAACTCAAATGGAACAAAGATTCGGCCACAGGTTTTGAAAAATACTAAAACAAGCTCACTATTCCTTCTTTTCCATATGATCAGAGACTCATCCATTTTTTTAAATAAAGAAATAATGAATTAAATTTATAGTAGTATTTTTTTCCCCACAAAGCAGCAACTGAGCTGATGATGAAAAAAATGCATTCTTTAGCTATGGCCTATTACACAGAGCAAATATATTTATATATTCAAATTAACTAACCAGAACATCTATGTAAGAAAGAACACAACAGTGGCTAGAAGGAAGACATGAGCTTTTACTAAGGAATTTCCGGTTTGGATAGCTCACTGTTAAGATATTTAAACTTTTTGGTGGCACCTGGGTGGCTCAGTTGGTTAAGCAACTGCCTTCGGCTCAGGTCATGATCCCGGAGACCCGGGATGCCCTGCTCGGCGGGAAGCCTGCTTCTCCCTCTCTCACTCCCCCTCCTTGTGTTCCCTCTCTAGCTGTGTTTCTGTCAAATAAATAAAATCTTTACCAAAAAAAAAAAAAGGTATTTAAACTTTTCTTCCCAAGCAATATAGCAATATACGCCTGCAACAGCTCACCAACTCTTTCAGTGAATCAAGAGAGAAATTGTGAAAAGAAATGGATATTTAGACAACTCCTTCCTTTTTTCAACCTGGAGTACCTCAAAAATAGTGACTCAGTGAAGTGTGCTCATTGAATTATGAGCTGATAGTCAAACTGAATAGAAAAAAGGAACTTGAAAATTTCCAAATTCCATCAGTAACATTTTCTCATCTGGAAAAACAGCATTGTGACCTTTTTGCCATTTCAAACTACAATCTGGTGTAAGTTTTGCTGTTGTTTTGTTTTGTTTGTAGCTTTGACACTTAAAACCAGGACACTGCTTAAAGATGAACAATGATAGGCTCTTCATGTATTCTTTAAAGGTTTTCCCTCAGTTATCCAACTTAAGGCATGATTCTAGAGGTTTAAAGATCATGTTCATGAAGGGTTCCTAAATATCCTACTGAAGAGTAAAGAAAACAACAGAATTCCACTTACAGATGCTTGAGAATGATATATTTTGAAACCCCCAGGGCAGTCAGTGATTGAACATAGTTCACATTTTTATAACAAAGCTTATTTTTCCAAATTCTGGCCTAATAATAATATTACTCTATATTATTATAAGAAAAATGATATAGTAATAAAGAGGCTAGAAAGAAATCCATGTTTACCCCACAAAATTACCAAGGTCAGATTTAAGCTTGCTTTGTAGAATTTGTCTTCCCCTAGTTCCTACAAGAAAAATATCAAAGCATTACTAATATTTAACGAATGCTATGGAATAGAAATTTATAAATTAGTTGACAGCAGTCCTGGCTCAAACCAAATTAGCCATGATTGATTTGTTTCAAAATTAAAGGCAACTCTCTCTATAAATTATAGCCTATGTTTCTATTTGTTATAGATTACAGATTTATTTGATTACATGTTCTTATGAGCTTCTGTCTGTGCCTAAGAAAAACTGTACTGAAGCAGTACAGCCAAGTGGCTTAAAAAGCAGGCTTTGAAATCAGACTCTCTGAATTCCAATTCTGACTCTGACACTCCAACAGCTGTGTGGGCTTGGTAAAATTACTTAACCTCCTGGGGCGCCTGGGTGGCTCAGTTGGTTAAGCAACTGCCTTTGGTTCAAGTCATGATCCTGGAGCCCTGGGATCGAGTCCCACATCGGGCTCCCCGCTCGGCGGGAAGCCTACTTCTCCCTCTCTCACTTCCCCTGCTTGTGTTCCCTCTCTCGCTGTGTTTCTCACAGTCAAATAAATAAAATCTTTAAAAAAAAAATTTACTTAACCTCCTGACCTTTAGCTTCCTCATCTGTGAAGTGGGGACACCAACAGTAGCCTACCTGACATGGTTGTGAGGACTCAGTGATGTGGTACATACGAAGTGTCCAGTGCAGTGTCGGGCAAGCATAATTATTTAATAAACATTAGCTATTATTAGCACGATTATTCTGATACATTTAATGAACAAAGATACAGCAAAAAGGTTTCTGAATAGGTAATCTTTCCAAAGTTAATTTTTCATTTACTTATTACTATGAAATTCACAAATATTTACAAATTTACATAAAATTCTCTCTTTTATTCTAGATATAATGGATCTTAAGTTTAAGAACTAATCTGATTTTTGATGAAGGGAGTAAAAACATATTTTGAAAACACAAGGAATATACGCTCCAACAAACTTCATTAAGCATTTCTGATATCCAGTAATTAACTCTCTTACCTGACCTTATAGACCCAGGTATTGTTAGCATTTCAGTTAGTATTTGTTAAGCCAGTCTTTTTTTTTTTTTTTCTTAAGATTTTATTTATTTATTTGACAGAGAGAAACACAGCTAGAGAGGAAACACAAGCAAGGGGAGTGAGAGAGGAAGAAGCAGGCTTCCCACCGAGCAGGGAGCCCCATGCAAGGCTCGATCCCAGGACTCTGGGATCATGATCTGAGCCAAAGGCAGTCACCCAACCAACTGAACCACCCAGGTGCCCCAAGCCAGTCTTTTCAATACCTTCAGTCAGAAGAACGCCATGCTTCACTCCAAGGGCTGCTTGAAGAACAGTCTTTCCTCCCCAGCCTGGCAGTCTCTCTGGTGTTACAGAATAGGATCCTGCCTGCCACACATGGACCAGGCCTCTTTCTTTGGATCCTTCTGCTTCTGTTGAGCTATAAACATTAAGAAAAAAATGCTTAATTGTTCCTGCAATTAAAACTGCATTTGGGGGTTTCTTACTAATTTCATTAGATCTGTACATTTTACCAGCAAATGGGTGACTGGGTCAGATTGCTCAGTCCCTATTTTATGCTCTGGTTGGGACACAGGGGTAGAGATAAAGCAACTATTTACATAAAAGGCTTGAGAATAATCTAAACCCACAAATTACTTATCTCTAAGAAGTAAACAAAACCTGGACTATTTTTTGACATTCTAGATATAATAGCACAAAAATTTAAGATTCTAACTTCTCCATTTAGTAACTCCTTATTTAGATAACAAAGTTGTAACAGGTCCCAAGTTGGGGTCTTATTTTAAAATTTTAGTTTTGAACGTGCTAAAAAAAAGTATTTGATAAGAAGGAATAGAGATATGGGGCGCCTGGGTGGCTCAGTTGGTTGGGCAACTGCCTTCCGCTCAGGTCATGATCCCGGAGACCCAGGATTGAGCCCTGGTTGAGCATCAGGTTCCCTGCTTGGCGGGGAAGCCTGCTTCTCCCTTTCTCACTCCCCCTGCTTGTGTTCCTCTCTGTTAAGTAAATAAAGAAAATCTTAAAAAAAAAAAAAAAAGGAAGGAATAGAGATCCATATTTTACTTCATACTGAGTAAGCTCTATAATTGTTATTTAACTTTTTAAGAATCAAATTTAGATCAGGAACAATAAAACCCTTCGTGTTTTACTCATGTTCTAGCCCAAGATTTCTATCCTTGTGATAATTCTGGTTCAAAGAACATAAGACACAAAGTTTCATGATAATGACCACACCATAACTGCCTATCCTTCTAAGAAAAGGGCCTATTAAGATATGCTGGGTTTCCTGTATACCAAGTTTCCCTCTGTTGCCACTGATGATACAGTCTTTCTTCTAGAATACTGATGTCAATTTTAATGAGGCACAGAAAGTTTTTTGGTTTTATTTATTTTATAATACCCAGACATTTCTCTACTTTTTGCTAAGTATTATTCCTCTCAATTATGATTAGGCATAACCATGGTTATATGAAAGGAGAGCCACAAAGTCAATCCAGTTATCTAAGGATAGAAGAACATTACAATTAATAATGAAATTATTTGTGATTAATTGTGAGGAAATTAATTGTGAGGAAAAAATGGCTTCAAAAGCTTTAAAATGATGAAGACACTTTCTGCCTTTCTATAAGCATAAGAAAGAGACTAGCAACAAAGCTTATCACCAGTTTTATTTTAGTATCATTCTCTCTTTACCAATCAACATAAACGTCATTATTCCCAGTTAATCACAAGAAAATTAAACTGAAGAGAAGCTACACATATGTGGAATTGCTTGTTATGTTTTCCTAGAAGAACAAGGTAAAAGAAGAAATGGTTTTTACCTTCTCTTCTTTGAGTCCATCGGTCAGGGGGAGCACTCCATCACCAAATCATTTCTTCTTTGCGAAAAGTATATAAAGACCTAAATGGCAAAACACAGGTAAGCACAAAGAACAATGAAAGAATACTGTGCTACTTCATTCCTCAGATTAAAAAAAAAAAAAAAAGGCAGCCCCTCTAACAAGTGCACATTCACTGGGCAATAAATATGCAGTGAAACTATTTCAACTATTTCATATCCCGCCTGCCAAAGTCGAATATCTAGACGGAGCCTGCCCACTGAGCTTATAAAAATGCCTGCTGACCATCAAATGCAATGTCAAAGGAAGACTACCTACAATTAAGCTGTACTTTGTCAGGCAACATATTTTCTTTTTTATTACAAAGAAGGAAGTTCAATCTGAAAATTCTTTTTCTTACTCATTTCACACACACTAAGGGCTACTTTTAAAATGCTTCTGGAACACATGAATGTAAATATCAATTAAAGAATTTCTAAAATCTCCTCGGTAATGTATCAGATTCAAGTAGTTTTCATTTACATTTTTCAGCAATGCGCACAAAAAATTACACTATTAAAGTTAGAAAGACTTCTGTTTATTGGAACTATGTGTATTTTCCCCAAATCAGCCAACTCAAAACCATAGTACAAAAGGCTGAAAGAAATTTGGGTTTTAAAATATCTGTTTCAAAATCCACCAGTTAATAATAAAGAGCTATATGAAATTATGGTACAGATAACATGACCCATCAGTTTAGAAACGCAGTGTTTAATAAAGAGATAGAAATATAAACCAGCAGACAGAAATGCTCAATGCGTTTCAACTAAAAATTCATATTTTTAAGGGCACCAAAACTCACGAAAATACATGACAGCAATGAGGTTTTATTTGTGTCAACCATAAAAATACCCAAGCCAATTTATGATTTTTCTGCAAAGGATATGGCATGGTCACTGTCCTCTGAAAACAGCCCAGACCAGCAGGACTGATGTAAGAGCCATCTGTTTACTGCAGGTTGCCTGTGAATTCTTACCGTTTGCCATCTGTGTATCTGGAGGAAATTACTCTCTACCTATTGCTTATTTTAGAAATATTTTGAATCATGCAAAGTTGGATGAAGGGTACCGTGTAAATAAAATATATACCTGAACAGATTTAATAAATGCTATTAATTTAATAAATGATTATTTTTAAATAAATGATTATTAAGTGGTACTATGCCTTGTGTGTCACGACAATTAACCGTTAGGAAAATCTGTGTTATTTTAAGCCACTAAATTTGTAGCAATTTCTTAAACAGCAACAGAAAGCTAGCCAATACACTATTCCATAGACATCTTTCTCTATCAGTATTTATAAATCTGCCTCATTTTGTTTTAATATGTTTGACTTCTCCCAAGAAAATAGGTCTACCTAAGACTCAAATAGAGCAATAAAAAGAGAAATGACTGCTAAGGAAACATAACTAAAAAAAGAATACTACAGCTAAATGTGGAAAACATGTGTTGTAAAGTTCTATCTTACATACTTAAATATAAGTGGCATTTACCAACCCTATTTAATAACCTAACATTCTTGGGCATGGAGCCTATATTAAAAACAAAACAAAACCAAAAACCCTAACATTCTCTCAATTATGTATCCATAAGAAAAAGTAAACCCGAAATTTTTCTATTTCTAATATTTTCATGACCCCCTGTAAGGAAATCTTTAAGATCTGCCTCATTCAAATAGCACTTTAACTTCCTTAAGCTCTCTCATTGCTTCACATGTTTGTTATAAAACTGCCTAATCACTGGGTTTCTTCTAGGGATAGTTCTCTCCAGGTAACCTTTAAGGTTCTCATTCTACTTTCTTTGGGAGACAGAATCTCTAAACTCTGCTTCTTTTCTTCTGTTACAGTTAACTTTCCTTCACAGGCCTTTACTACAATAATTAGCTCTGATAAGAAACTGTGTGATGGTGTACAGTCAAAAATGTGGGGTCTTCTTTTGCCTTGCATGGTCTTTCCAGAGATCAAGAACATCTGTAAAATGAGCAAAACAGACTTAAGTATTCCCTCCAGCTCTTGAATCCCATGAGTCACAGAACAAAGCTAGATTCACTTTAAGGTATGCCACCCTATGCTTTGAATTATCTCCTTTACAGTGAAATGTAAAGCAATTAAACTCTCAGATGGCCTTTTAAAAACAGAAACCAAACCTTGGTTCTTAACAACCTGATTCCATCTTTAGATCCCATTTGGAAACACAATCTCCTGCTCCATTTAACAGAGAAGTAAGCTATCTTGCAGAAGCAGAGGGTATACTTTTAACACTATGATCTGAGAGTGTCCAAAAAAAAAAAAAAAAAAAAAAAAAGTGGCCTAGGTGTCTGAATTATTTTTTTTAAAGATTTTATTTATTTGACAGAGAGAGAGATGAGAGGCAGGCAGAGAGAGAAGGGGAAGCAGGCTCCCCGCTGAGCAGAGAACCCAATGCAGGCCTGGATCCCAGGACCCTGAAATTATAACCTGAGCCGAAGGCAGAGGCTTTATTTAACCCACTGAGCCACCCAGGCACCCTAGAAGTCTGAATCATTGTTAGAAGAAGCTGCAAACTATTTACAGATCCATGAAACCTTAACCAGAAAGCCAAAGTTCCCATCCCCTGTCAAATAAATAAATAAAGTCTTCAAAAAAGAAAAATCCAACATCTAAAAAACTCTGAAAACTAAGTTTTTTTATAACTCAAACTCTGGCGAAATCTAATCTGATTTAGACTTATCTGACAACAAACCTGACCCAAGCTAAAATGAAATTAATTTTTACCCCCTAAGTGTGAATATTCATATATTTTGCCGTAGAAATATTAATATGATTGGGGTGACTAGCTGGTTCAATTGGTAGAATGTGTGACTCTTGATCTTGGGGTTTTAAGTTCAAGTCTCATGTTGGGTGTAGAGAGTACTTAAAAATAATTTTTAAGGGGCGCCTGGGTGGCTCAGTTGGTTGAGCGATTGCTTTCGGCTCAGGTCATGATCCTAGAGAGCCGGGATCAAGCCCCACGTCAGGCTTCCTGCTCGGTGGGAAGCCTGCTTCTCCCTCTCTCGGTCCCTCTGCTTGTGTTCCCTCTCTACCTGTGTTTCTCTCTGTCAAATAAATAAAATCTTTTTAAAAAATAAATAAGTAATTTTTAAATCTTTTAAGAAATATTACTATGATTATGGGGTGGTACAGAAGGTCCCACAGAAAGTGTTACATAATATATAGTTTATGCACATCATTTTAAAAATCAAAAAAATCTGAATTCTAAAACACACATTGCCTCAAGGGTTCCAAGAAAGGGACTAGGAACCCATACTCTATTTTTTTTTTTTTTTTAAGATCTATTTGAGAGAGAAAGAGAGCTTAAGCAGGGGAAGAGACAGAGAGAGAGGGAAACAATCCTCAAGACTCCCTGCGGAGCATAGAGCCTGACAAGGGGCTTGATCCCAGAACCCCGAGATCATGACCTGAACTGAAATCAGGAGTCGGATGCCTAACACACTGAGCCACCCAGGCACCCCAGGAATCTGTATTCTAAAACAAACAACTATCATTTTTGGTAGGGGTCCCCAACTTTTAACCATTTTATACTTCCTTTAGTTTCTCTTATGTTCTTTAAACATCAACTTCATCTTGAAGAGTGCATTAGAAAGTTGCGTTACTTACAAGGTGCTTTAACAATGTATTCTAGGGCACTGGGTGGCTCAGTTGGTTGGGCGACTGCCTTCGGCTCGGGTCATGATCCTGGAGACCTGGGATCGAGCCCCACACAGGGCTCCCTGCTCAGCAGGAAGCCTGCTTCTCCCTCTCTCACTCCCCCTGCTTGTGTTCCCTCTCTGGCTGTGTTTCTCTCTGTCAAATAAATAAATAAATAAAATCTTTAAAAGAAAAAAAAATGTATTCTAGTGGTGATGATTTACATAAGTCTATTTTATGGTAGACATATTCACATACAGCGCCCAAATTAATTTCGGAAGGAGTATCCTGCCTGTAAATACTCACTTGGCTCATCTTCTCGGTGGAAGAAGAAAGCCTGGGCTCTTTAATTTCATACAAGGCTGCCAATTTGGTAGGAGAGAAACAAGTCAACAAATGAGAGAGCTGCATTGTACCAGAACAACTAGGGCTTGGTGATATATTAGACACAAGTGGGAAATAAAGAAAGAAATATTAAAAATGATTTCTAGGTTCTCCCTTGAAACTGTGTGTTGGTGGTACCAGGTACCATTTACCCTAATGGAGAAGAGTAAAAACGATAGGATTCTCAAGTACAAGATTCTGGTTAAGATAAGATTTTTTTTTAATGTTAAGTTCAAGATACCAGTGAGAAATCCTAGAGTACCTAACAAAAGCAGCTGAATATATGAGTATGAAAAAGGTCTCAGCTATTGATATAAACTTGAGGAAGGCATATGGACATGTGAAATCAAGACAATACATAGTATCACTGGGTGTGTACTAAGACAAAGGAAAGGAACAGGACCAAGCTGTAAGGAGGCCCTGCACCTAGAGGTTGGTTAGGATGAGGAACACGCAGTAACAACTGGGTGAGAAGCGACCTGAGAGATGGGAGAAGCATGAGGCTATGTGTGCACATAAAGGCAAAGCAGAATGTTTTCCAGGAGAAAGGTCCAGTCAATTAGGTCAATGCCGCTGGGGTCTCATAAGATGAGAGCTGAAAAGTGTCCAGTGCATATGCCAACACAGAAATCAATGCTGAGCATGACCACCGTTTCAGTGGTGGGAGGGGACTGAAAACCAGACTGCAGTAGGCTGACTTTAAATGTGAGGAATGAATGAATGAATGAATGAATAAATAAATAAAATAAATAAAATAAAATAAAAGGGAGGCGAGCACAAGAAAATTTAAGTTCATGAAAACTTTTGAAAAATACTGTTCAAACTGATAGAACTGGAGCAATACCTAGAGAAGAATGTGAAGATAAAGGATGTGTTTTTTGTATGTGCAGGGTTGGAGAGATAAGAGATAGCTGAACTTGTTTGTATTGACAATGACACCAGTCCTAGATGCAAGGGACAGAGGGAAGAACCAAAGTCCTGGACAAAGTGAAAGAGGACAGCATCTGGAACACATGTTTTGGGACTGATCTTTCACAAGAGGAAAGGTCTAGGTTTTAATTTAAAAAAAAAAAAAAAAGGAAACAGATCTCGAGTACAGATACACAGCTGCGGATATAGACAGGTGTACAGACTTCATGGTGAGAGTAAGAGCTTCATATGATACCATCTGTTAAGTAACTAGGACTTCACAGTATGTGTGCTATGTATTCTAATCTCACTCCTGGCTCCAGTCATTGTTTCTTTATTTTATTTTGCCATATTATACATTTTTATAAACTGCCTTAAATCCCTTTGGGACAAGGCAGAATATAAATTTTAAAATTTAATGTGACGGGGTGCCTGGGTGGCTCAGAGGGTTAAGCCTCTGCCTTTCGGCTCAGGTCATGATCTCAGGGTCCTGGGATTGAGTTCCACATCTGGCTCTCTGCTCAGTGGGGAGCTTGCTTCCCCCCTTTCTCCACCTGCCTCTCTGCCTTTTGTGATCTCTGTCAAATAAATAAATAAAATTTTTAAAAAAAATTTAATGTGGAACACAAATATGCTCGTGAACTATTATCTCATACACAAAGAGAAAATTAAATCATGTTGGATTCTACTTGTTCATCTCTAGTAAATTTTATTCTCTGGTTAAAGTCCTTTTCCCTTAAAGATTTAGTGAAAGATAAATTTGTAAGTCATAAATGCATTAACTTTCAAAATGCTGAAATTTCAACAACTAACGTCAAACACTTTTTTTTCCCATCTATTATGTTCCGGGTATGCCAGTCTAAAATTTCTGTGAAAGCCAAAAATACCTTATTCTCTCTTATAGCCCAGCTGCTTAACATGGTCCTGATCTATAACAGGTACTCAATACATATCTGTGGCTAGACAAGACCCATATAAAGGAGCTCCTGTCCTTAAGGAGTTTACATACTATCATGTTCTGTCTTTGACTAGAATGATGGCTCTCTACAGACAGCACCCTCAAAGAAAAAGCCAGTAAAGCCGAGCACCTCCACTCTTACTCATTTGTTTCACTTACTGTTTTAAAATAGGTATATTGATTAAAACAACTGCAATAATTGTAGCTACAAGAGTAATGATAATTAGAGATTAGAATTACAAGACATTAAGATAGGACAATAGAGTAGTAAATTATATTTTGTATCTACTGCAAAATTCTAAAATTGTAGGCACTTACACTTTCCTTTTAAAGTTGAATTGGCTTCATTTTATTAAAATGTAAACCAGGGGCACCTGGGTGGCACCTGGATGGCTCACTTGGTTGAGTGGCCAACGCTTGGTTTGGCCACATCATGACCTCAGGGTCCTCGGATTTAGCTCCCATGTTAGGCTCTGTGCACAGTGCAGAATCTGCTTGTGGATTCTCTCTCTCTCCCCCTCTGCCCCTAGCCCAGGATGCACACATTCTTGTTCTCTCTCTCAAAATAAATCTTTTAAAAAATTTGTTAAATGTTGTAAACCAGACCTTATATTGTGAATGTAGTAAACAATAATTTAAGACACTATGGTATTTTATACATGGTAAATGCTCCATGAATATTTTCTTTTAGAGACTCAGTTAATATATTTATACATGGATCAAGGCAACTTATGACCCAAACATTTGACTTACAATTAATCTATACCTAATAACTAACTGCTATTTCCTGGATATCCCACCATCAAAGCCTTTACCAACCACTAAATGAAGGTTGAGGAACACTCAACTGCACTGTAGCTTTGACAAACCAACCACCTGTTAAAGGTTAAGGCCATTTCAAATTCCAGCCCTCTCAGCCTTAATCGCAACACAGAAGGCAATGCGTGATACCACTACGGGAGCTAACCAGCCCCTTAAATACAGACCCAGAATTCAAGAATTCAGTAAATCAATGCATTAAATAAAGTAAATCGGTAGGCTAGCCTAGAAAGTACGTATTATTTATAATGTTGTCACTAATAGGATAATGCACTTACTAAGTCAATGATTCAAAATATATTATAAACTTCTGGAGGTCAGAAACTATGATTTATTCTGGAGCATTCTTGTAACCATAACAACCACTGGGTACAAGTGGACTATGT
This sequence comes from Spilogale gracilis, assembly GCA_004023965.1. Taxonomy (NCBI): domain Eukaryota; kingdom Metazoa; phylum Chordata; class Mammalia; order Carnivora; family Mephitidae; genus Spilogale; species Spilogale gracilis. Next base: position 30,418 of record PITA01011470.1, on the reverse strand, counting down.
TTATTTTTTTTTATTTTTTTTTAAAGATTTTATTTATTTGACAGAGAGAAATACAGCCAGAGAGGGAACACAAGCAGGGGGAGTGAGAGAGGGAGAAGCAGGCTTCCTGCTGAGCAGGGAGCCCGATGTGGGACTCGATCCCGGGTCTCGGGATCATGACCTGAGCCGAAGGCAGTCGCTTAACCAACTGAGCCACCCAGGCGTCCCACAAGTGGACTATGTTTAAGTGAGTACTCAGTGAAAGATGGCACTTTCAAATGATGCAGATTTCTAGTACCTATAATAAAAGTCAATATAGGACATAAAAGGAAAGGGTCTACTTATGACAGAAATTCTTAATTTGGTGATGGCATTTCCTAACAATGAAGATGCTCTTATTTCATGTCAGTTCAAAAATGTTATACAACCCAGGAAAAAAGTCTCTTTCTCTTTAGTACATGGAGATAGTTTTTGGTGCCATCAGGGACACTAACACTTCAGTCTCTTTCTTATGGCCTGCCATTTCACCTTGAAAACTACTAAAACTACACTTTTCTGATTGTGAAGATCCTCTAAAATGGATATTACCCCCCACCCTGGAGGGGTGTGAATATAGTAAAACAAATGCCCAGCAATGCCCATTTAGCTCCTTTTTGTATCCACTGCAAAATTTTTAAAATATATTTTCCTAGATTAAAATCCCCATGAAACATTTTGATGGATATTATAACATTAGGAATTGAATTTCAAATTCTCAGGTGCTGCAAAAATTTGTGTCTGTTATTGCATGATAGAGTATAATTTCTGATACAAATTGTTTATTCCTCTAATATTTTGCTACTACTTTCCTATTTAAACGTGGGCAATTTTTAAAATAAGGCTATAATGCAGAAATACAGTTCAAAGTATATTGGCTTATTTAACCAATCAAAAACACCTAGTATTTAAGGTCATCACGGGGCCATATAACTGAATACAGAGTATATACATGCCAAAAAATAGTGTTCTGGAGACAGAAGTTTCACTTATTTTGAAAATGCTAGGAACAGATTTTTTTTTTTAAGACTTTATTTATTTATTTGAGAGAGAGACAAAGAGAGAGAAAACAGGCAGGGGGAGCAGCAGGCAGAAGGAAAAGGAGGACCCTGGGATCATGACGTGAGCTGAAAGCAGATGCTTAACCAACCGACTGAGCCAGCCAACCGACCCAGGGGCCCTGCGTAACAGGTATTCTTCATTAGGAATAAAAGTTTATTTAACTCAAGTTTAAATACTGAGGTTAAATAAGGGATCAGCTGTTTTACAATTCACTACTCAAACCATTTAACACATGCTCATCATGTTTACTTATTAATACTTATTTAGGAGAGAATTGGGTTTTCTTTGAGCAATAACTAGGACTCCTGCAGTCACAGTATAAATTCAGTACTATAACAAAATTTAATACTGTAATAAAATGTAAGCAACCCAAACTTTAAAAAGTGTTAATGACCACATGATACCTGCGGTAATTTTGTATCTGAGTCACTCTATCCAAATTCCTTCTAGGACTTCATAATATATTCTGCTCCCGTATTCTTTGAGAAGTCATGATCAGTATAAGCTCGCATTCCCCAAGAGTCTCTAGAATGCAAATACCTCTGTAGCCTTTTAAGAAAGTATTCCTCATCTTAAGTATTTTCGTAGGAGCACAGGTCAAACAGCAAAATAAAATTGTCTAAAGAATTGGTCTGTCTCCTCTCCTTAGAAAAGCTTTACACACTGGAGCTGCAGTGGCACATCCTTTTCCTATTGCATAAAGAATTATTTTTCTCCTTAGGGGCGCTTGGGTGGCTCAGTCCTTAAGCCTCTGCCTTCGCTGAGGTCATGATCTTGGAGTTCCAGGATCGAGCCCCGCATTGGGCTCCATGCTCCTGCTTGGCAGGAAGCCTGCTTCTCCCTCTCTCACACCCTCTGCTGGTGTTCCCTCTCTGGCTATGTTTCTCTTTGTCAAATAAATAAAATCCTAAAAAAAAAAAAAAAAAAAAAAAAAGAATGATTTTTCCACAGTCAACTATTGTGATACTAGAAAGTAAAATAAAGCATACTGGAGTACTGGAGGAGAGCCCTAATTATAAATAAAAATTTTATTTTTAAATTTTTCTATTTAATTATACAGAATTTAAATTAGAATAGAACTAAAGTTAAAACTTTCAAGTGCTAGTTTCACAAACTATCTTAATTATACATAAACCTGTAAAAATAATGAACTCCATGTACCCACCCATCATTCAGTTTTAATAAATGTTAATGTATTTCTTTATTTGCTTCAGCTGTTTTTAAAATAGAAAGAAGGGCGCCTGAGTGGCTCAGTTGGTTGGGCGACTGCTTTTGGCTCAGGTCATGATCCCGGGGACCTGGGATCCAGTCCCACATCGGGCTCCCGGCTCAGCGGGAAGCCTGCTTCTCCCTCTCTCACTCCCCCTGCTTGTGTTCCCTCTCTGGCTGTGTTTCTCTCTGTCAAATAAATAAAATCTTAATAAATAAATAAATAAATAAAATAAAATAAAATAAAATAGAAAGAAAAGTTACACAATTTTCTGAAAGAGCTCCACCCAAACTTATCTCCCAGTTAGCCACTATTCCTAAAGTTAATGTGTCTTTTTTCCATATATGTTCTTATACTTTAATGTATTTTCATTAGATACGTATGTATCCATAAGCAATGTAAGCTACATTCTTTTAAAACTGCATAAAGCATCATATCATAGACATCCTTTGGCAACTTGCTTCTTCACTCATTGTTATGCACTTGAGATGTATCCATGCTGATAAGTATAGATCTAGTTCATTCATTTTTCCTACGGGATAGTATTTCATTGCATGAATAAACCATAGTTTATCCATTTCCCTACTAAAGTACAGCTAGATTTTTCTACTTTATTGCTATTTTAAGAGATGCTATAATCATCTTTGCTGCATGTCTGCCTGGACAATTGCTCTAAGTTTAGATAATAATTCGGCTCAACAAAAATTTAGGTTCCAGAAGAACCCTGAAGCGAAAGTTACCCATCTAGATGCCATTAGTGGGTCTAACCACCACGTTCCTAAAAGGAAAAATCATGTAAAATAAGACCTGTATGAGGACGCTGAAGAACAAAATTTATTTATTTAATAATTTGTATTATTTACATTATATGTAAGAGGGAACCATGAGTTGACTAGTGAAATTAATGATACTAAAGCTTATCTCTATGAGCATAATTCACTGGTAGCCAACTGAAACTGAAAGAGCCCAATCTTTTCCTCATAGGAATTGAGAGAACTGTACATTTTCTTCAAAAAATAAGTCTACGTTAGGGATGCCTGGGTGGCTCAGTCAATTAAGTGCCCGCCTTTGGTTCAAGTTATGATCCCAGAATCCCAGGGTTGAGCCCCGCATTGGGATCCCTACTCTGTGGGGGATCTGCTTCTCCCTCTGCCCCTCACCTGGCTCTCCTGCAAGCACTCTCTCTCAAATAAATAAATAAATAAATAAAATCTTAAAAAAAAAAGTCTACATGAAAGAGTAACTCTGCAAGAGGCCAAACAAATACACATTACCTCACTGATTTAAGTATTTTTGCTCTACCCATGTGGATCACTTAGTTCAGCTACTTTACCAATTCCTCAGTTAATCTACCAATTGTGTGACGCAACAAACATACAGAAATAATGTAAAGAGAGCACCATGACTTATAGAGTAAGAGATGGGTATAGGAAAATAAATGCAAGACTCAAAAGAACCATGTAACAGTTTGTTACTATTTTATTTGTGATTACTGTGCATTTTCTTAAGGACTGATAAACTACAAAATCCTCTACTGTCTTATTACAGATTACTTAATTATCTGGTCATCAACAGAGAAGAGTAACAAGAAAGAAAAACAGCTTTTAAAAAAGCTCTACATGGGGCACCTGGGTGGCTCAGTGGGCTAAAGCCTCTGCCTTCGGCTCAGGTCATGATCTCAGGGTCCTGGGATCGAGGCCTAACCCCCACTCCGGCTCTCTGCTCAGCAGGGAGCCTGCTTCCTCCTCTCTACCTGCCTCTCTGCCTACTTGTGATCTCTCTGTCAAATAAATAAATAAAATCTTTAAAAAAAAAAAAAAAGCTCTACATGTAAAATCTCTAATATTGTTGGAATACGTGCTAGGTTTAATTTCACAAAGTTATAAAAAGGGCTCAATGATCTAGAAGTCATTAAAATCCTCACAGCACTCCTCTGAGTGTCAGAGAAAGGAGCTCAATGTCATACTATCTAAAAACAGGCCTTCTTTTACACCATCTCAAAAATCACCAGTCTTTACCCTTCTCTGTAGTTTTTTAACTCATACCTTACCTAGTGTCATATTAATACAAGCTTATAAAAGGTTTTTACAAGTCAGTCATATTCTTCAGAAACACCTTTAAAATGGACTCAGCAGTACTGCATTAAACCCAGGTTTTTCATTAAAAGGTAGATGAATAGTACTCTCTCCACACAAACCTGAAATAATGTGTCAGTGAAGTTCTTAACACAGTCTTGTGTCTTTAACAGTCAAGATGCCCAAAGCTAAGTGTCTCAAAAGACAATGTAAATTCTGAAAGGCTGAAATCTGGACAGAAGGGATTCCAGTTCACACTGTTTTTACTTAAAAAAAAAAAAAAAAAAAAAAAAAAGGCTTACTGATGCAACTTAGATTTTCTAGATCATTATCTTTCCAAATGTTAATATTGTAAAACAGCTTTGAATTTCTCTTGCTATACCTATGAACCCTGAATATGCCAATACTACTCATAGTTTGCAAACTAATTTAAACAAGGTATAGATTCCAAAAGCATCTTTCACATTAAAAAACCCTTACTGAATACCATAGTTACTACTGACCAACCAGAAGTCATATTTTCTGTAAGTCAATATATCAGCAAATTATCTGGAAACTATCCCTTGAATTTAAAAAGTGAGTTATATTTCTTTTCTAAAAATACTCAGTTCTCTTTCCTACTTAGAGAACAGTGATTCAGTATGGGTCATGAGATAGTGGAAGAAGAAATAATTATAAAAATAAGAAATATGTACTGACTACCACTGCCAGGCACTAGTATTATACATGAACCATTAAATGTAAAGATCCTATTATGAGGAAGGTACTTTAATCCTCAATTTAGAAGAAAAATAATGCAGAGAAGTTAAGTAACTTTCCCCAAATCAAAGAATAAGTGGATGTGATGTCAGGTATGCCCATATCCAAAGCCCATGCTTACTTACATTAAGATCAAAATATTGCAATTTACTGCAAAAGCAAATTTTTCACTGCCTTAAATTCCTTAAATACTCATTAACTCAAGGGTCAAGTGGTCACTCGAAATCATGATAAACAAGGGGGGGGGGAATGGACCAATAACTTGCATTTTGAGATCTGTTCGGAATAAACACACATCACACAATTTTATTCTTTAAGGCCTTTTAAAGAACGTTTACAGCCACCAACCAAAAAGGCAAGAGACTAAAGATCTGTGTTTGTGTTTAACATTTATTTCTTCTTCCATCCTGGAGAGAATGCTGTATTTGAATATGCCGCTTTAGCCGGTGTGTTTTTCCTCCTCCCTCATCATCAAAGCCCTAAGCAAGCAAGAGTACAATACTTCTGCCAACCTATTAGTCGCTTGTCTCCAAAGTTGCACTATTACCCTGAGGACCAACACCAGCGTCTGGACCATTTCCTAATGATAGACCTATGTTACTTTCCTGTCTTCGCCTCTTAAAAGAACTTCTCAGTCTTTGATGCTCACTTGACACGCCAAAGAACTCCCGGTTAAACTACTAATTTTTAATATCAAAGTCATTTTCTTTTTCTGCAACCGCCTTTTCAGGTAAACGAAGCACTAGGTCCACCCTCCAACCGCGATCTGCATCCTTGGGGCAAACCTGCCTGGTACACCCACCAAGGTTCGCGGCCAGGGACTCCGGTTTATGTCCTGAGCCCCCAGAGTGGGCATCAATAAATCCTTATGAATGAGTGAAGGAAAGGCACCGTGGGTGGAGGCGGGAAAGAGGGTCGTGAAAGAATTTCCGCCGCTAAGACCAATGCAGGTCTGAGGACAGAGGTAAGAGAGCGAGGAGAACCCGGGGCCGGAACAGGGGGCCGCGTCGGGTGCTCCTCCGCGGCTAGGCACCGTCAATCCGGACGCAGGCTTTTTGGAAGACGCGGGCGCCTTCTCTATGGGTCAGCAAGCGCGCTCCCGGGCCTCGGTCTGAGCCTCCGCCTCTCTCTCATATCCCTGCCTCCCGCACACAAGACAGCCGGGCCGGGGCCCTGCGAAGCCCAGGGCCGACCGGAGACTCACCCTCGCTCACCTGACGCTCCAGCGGCAGCACCGCGGTCTGCATCCGGCGCGAGCTTCTCAGCCCAGCGGGTCCCAGAGATCAGCTGATTCATGGGGGGGCGGGGCCTCCAAGCAGAGGCGGGACTGCAGGGTGGCCAGCTAGTGTGGAGGCGGGCCGGGATCACCGCCTGAAATAGGTGGGGTTAGGCGCCGACGGCGTCTGATAGCGATCAAAATTATCCAAGACGCCTTAGGCCCTGTGGGCGGTGTCGTCAGGGAGTACTGCCCGTGCTCAGGACAGGGCGGAGCCACCAGTCCTAAAAAACGCGCTTGGACGGTGACGTAACGGAGGCGCCGGGGCCTAACTATCCAAGAGCTTCCACGGTAACAGATGAGGATGAAAGTAACTGCGAGCTGCAGGCATTTTGCTGCCACCTCACACTGCAAAAGTCAGAAGGATAAATTCGCTACTCTTTACAGGGAAAGGCTAAAATATCTTCGAACTGCTTCTGTGGATTATACCCTAACGGTGGTCGCTTCCGCCCCCGCAAATGACGTCATCGCCAAGCGGCGCCAGTTTGCCCTAGTGTCCACATTGCTTTCACTTGGTAGCAACCCGGACAGGTGGAATGGGTTGTAGGAGGAAATGAATTGGTATCTTTTATGATTCCTCACAGGGTTCCCCAGTGTACAATCTGAGTAAAATTATTTTGCGTGCTCAGCACAGTTTCTCAGCAGTCGCAGTCACAGCCCCACCCCGACTCAGCTCGCAGCTGCTAAGTCCTCTCAGAAAGATTTTCCCCGAGCCGCCACCCTTTTAGTTTTGTTGGTGCGGTGTGTTCGCACCTCAGTGGGTGCGAACTTTCTGCTGCTAGGCAGTGTGCCATCCCTGAGCTGCAAACCTGTATTCAGTCCATCAGCGACAAAGATACAGTCAAGGTCCGAAGTTCCTTTGCATAAATGTTCTGCGTAAGTGTTGCATAAATGTTCCTTTGCATAAATACTCACCTTCAATCCCACTGCCTCCTTGATCCTCCGCCCACCAGCAAAATCGTTAGTCTGCAACAATTCTGCCAACTTTGTCCACTCTTGCACCCGTGCTTTAAGCAACATAACCTTGAGAATTGGCAGCACTGAAAAGGAAAGGTGTCCAAATTCAGTGGGGACTTGCTTGTGGCCAGACAATCTTACTAAGCCTAAAACAGTCTTTAACACATATGGCTACTAGGAATTTCTCTTTCCCATCGCCTTTTATACCCAATCTGCACACATTTCTACCTACCCAGCCCCTTAGGTAAACAGTTTTAAAAATGAAAATTTAAAAACTGCCTCCTAAGGTTCTGAGGAAAATGCAACCACTTGGGATGGATTGCCCTAACTCATACCAACTATTACAAAACCTACCTGCAGCCCTAGTCTTTCAGTCTTCCTTTCCCTCATTTTCTCCTTGACTTCTAGGGCATACTCCCCCTCGGTTTTCCCCCTATTCCTTCAGACCTTTCCTTTGCCTTTTCCGACTCTTTCTTTCACCTGTCCCTTAAATTTTTGGACTGAATAAATATTTATTGCATGCTTATTATGCGCCAGGCAATCCCCCTCTGAGAAGCCAGTTGCCATGCTTTAATAAATCTCAAGTATACTACAGGTTGATAAGAGACAAGGTGAAAAGTTAGGCCACATGTAACAGCATTAAAGTGCCAGAACATGAGCAGAGACTTCTGAGACCTTCCAGGCCAACCCAGATACTGGCTGAGTGCAGCTGAGTCATACCCGCCAGTGCCAAGAGGAGCAGAACACCGTAGGCACATCCTGTCTGAACTCCTGACTCAATTTCCCAAGAAATAATAAATTCTTTTTAACCACTAAGTTTTGGAATGGTTGGTTATGCAGCAATGCCTGAAACAAGTGGGAAGACTGAGAGCTACTAAACAACTATGGTGATGACTGGGCTATACCGAGGCAAAAAAGGGACATAGTCAACAAAACTAAAAGGCAACATACAGAATGGGAAAAGATATTTGCAAATGTCTTATCATAAAGGGCTAGTGTTAAGCCCAGATTTCGAGATCCCCAAAGACCACCAGGGAGTCGCCGATTCCCATGCAAGAACAAAGAGCCTTTATTCCAGTTAGCTCGAGCTCAATACCCCACACACTAGTATCCAAAATCTATTAAGAACTTATCAAACTCAGGGCGTCTGGGTGGCTCAGTTGGTTGAGCGACTGCCTTCGGCTCGGGTCATGATCCTGGGGACCTGGGATCAAGCCCCACATCGGGCTCCCTGCTCGGCAGGGGGCCTGCTTCTCCCTCTCTAGCTCCCCCTGCTTGTGTTCCTTCTCTCGCTGTGTTTCTCTCTGTCAAATAAATAAATAAAATCTTTAAAAAAAAAAAAAAAAGAACTTATCAAACTCAACAGCCAAAAAACAAAAATTCCAGTCAAGAAATGGGCAGAAGACATGAAAAGACATTTCTCCAAAGACATACAAATAGCCGACACATGAAATAATGCTCAACATCACTCACTGTCAGGGAACTACAAGTCAAAACCACAGTGAAATACCACTTCACTACCACTCAGAATGGCTAAAATTAACAACTCAGGAAACAACAGATGTTGGCAAGGATGCTGAGAACAGGGAATCCTCTTATGCTACTGGTGGGAATGCAAACTGATGTGGCCACTCTGGAAAACAGTATGGAGGTTCCTCAAAACATTAAAAATAGAGCTACCCTATGACTCAGCAATTGCATTACTAGGTATCCAAAGTATACAAATGTAATGATTCAAAGGGGCATGCGCACCCCAATATTCATAGCAGCAATGCCTACAATAACCATATTATAGGAAGAGCTCAGATGTCCATCAACAGATGAATAGTAAAGATGTGGGCTATATATAGCATGCCATTTGCAACAATGCCAATGGAATGAGAAGGTAGTGTGCTAAGTGAAATAAGTCAGTCAGAGAGACAAATATATGATTTCCCTCATATGTAGCACACAGGGGAAGGGAAGGAAAAATAAAATAAGGTGAAAATAGAGAGGGAGGCAAACTCTAAGAGACACTGAACTCTAGAAACAAACTGAGGGTTGCTGGAGGGGAGGTGGGTGGGAGGAAGGGATAATAGGGTGGTGGGTATTAAGGAGGGCACTTAATGTAATGAGTACTGGTTGTTATATGCAATTGATGAATCACTAAAGTCTATCCCTGAAACTAATAATACAGTCTATGTTAACTAAATTGAATTTAAATAAAGAATTTTTTTTAAAGAGGCAAAATAATGTAGTAGCTAAAAGCACATGCTTCTAGCCAGACAGTCTGGGTTCAAATCTTTGCCCCAGAGCTTACTAGCTTTGTGACCTTGGCACAAGTTATTTAACCTGTGTACCTCTGTTTCTTTACCTACAAAACCGGGATAGTAAAGTTACCTACTTTACAGGGTAAAGTGAGGTTTAAAGGCAAACTGCTTGCGTAAGTGCATTATAGTTGTGGTTGTTGCTGTTGCTTTTTTTAGATAAGGTAAGCAGGAAAAATCTCTCTTCTAAATAACCTATCTAGACAGATCTGGAAGGAAATGAGGGCGAGTCTTGTGGATACCTGACACTCGAGGCAAAAGCGAACAAGTCACAAACAAAGGCTGGGAGGGCAGTGTGGCTGGAGCTGAATGAGAAGAGTCTGAAAAAAGCTAAATGAGGCTGGAACTGAATGAGAAAAGGTTGAAAGGTAATAGATAAGATAAGATCAGGAGGATGATTATTTGGTGGTGTGGACAGAGCCTTTGGGCCTCAGAAAGGACTTCCGGCTTATTTGAGTGATATGGGCAACCACTGCAGGGTCACTATTGGGGACTGTTGTAATCTGGTTTCTGTTTTTGTTTTTTTAAAGATTTTATTTATTATTTATTTATTTATTCATTCATTCATTCATTTGACAGAGAGAGAGAGCGTGCACACGAGCAAGCCCTTGAACAGAGGGAGCAGCAGGCATGGGGAGCAGAAGAAGCAGGCTCCCTGCTGATCAGGGAGTGCCTTGTATGGCTGGATTGGAGTGGAGCCTCGGGGAAAATGCTTAACCAACTGAGCCACCCGGGTGCCCCTAGTTTCTGCTCCTGTGCTCTGTGCAGAGTGATTAGAGTCTAAGAGTTTGAGCAGAAATAGATCAGAAAGAGCCTATTGCAATAGCCTCGGCAAACAGAAATAAGGCTTGGCCTGGAGTGGCAATGAAGAAGAAGGCAAAAAGGAGTTAGATTCCTATTGTGAAAGTAGAGTCTAAGTCTTTATACCTGGATTCGGCATCATTGAGAGAAAGAGAAATTAAAGTCTGAGTTACTGAGTTACTGGTGCTGTCATTTCCTGAGATGGGCAAGATTGGGGAAAAGAGGTATGGGGAATATGGAGGAAGTACCAAGTATTCAAAGAGGGAGTATTTCATTAAGTCAGAGGAGAAAGGATGATGCCTTGGACTAGGGTGATTGTAGTACAAATTGAGAATTGGATAGATTTGAGATAATCTCTGGAAGCAGAACTGGCATAATTTAATGATGGATGAAACATGATATTCAGTTCACAAGCTATCTGGGTTTTTTTGAACAACTGATTCATGGGGATTCCATATTCTGAACTGGAGAAGACTAAGAAGAAGCAACTTGGCATGGTTCAGGGGTCTGTTTTTGGCATAGGACTTTGGGATACCTTTTTGGTGGATATATCAATTTGGCAGTTGGTGTCTGCCAAATCAGGGCCAGAGATAGAGATTTGAGAGTCATTTGCACATAGGTGCCATTCAAAGCTTAAGGGATTAGATGAAATAATCTGGGAGGAAAGAGGAGATAAGAAAGTGGAGATAACAACTGAGCCTGCAGTTGCCCAAACTTGGAAGTTGAGCCAAGGAGGAGGCAGGAAAGACCCTTGCAGAGGAGTCCACACAGAGGTAGGAAAAAAAAAACTTGAAAAGTGCCCACTTCACAGAAATCAAAGAGAATTTCAGGAAGAGTGGCATGATAAATGGTGTTGAATGTTGCTAACCAGTAGAGATTAGGTCTAATAAGCCTTTGGATTTGATAAGATGGACTTTCTAGTAACTTGGCAAGAGCAGGTTCCGTGGAGAGTAGACACAAGAGGCTTTATTGGGGGGTGAGTTAGAGTAAGAGGTAGGAAGTAGAGACAGCCACTTCAAGAAGTAGCTGGAGGGAGTGTGGAGTCAAGGTATAGAATAGATACCCAAAAGCCAAGCATTAAAAAACCCAAATGGTTGATACCATGGCAAATCTAGATTTCCTATTGCAGAAAATGTGACCTTGCAAAGAAAAAAAAAGATATTTAGATATGTCTTTCTGTAGACTGTCATAGACTCAGTGCTGTCAGCACACAATCTGAGTTGAATCTATTTATAAATTCTTTTAGCATAGCATATATTATACTAATTTGCAAAACTATATGCCTCTCTTGTTAGATTCTAAGCTCCCAGTCAGTGTTTTTCTCATTTTTAAATTTGCTTGAGAATAGCACAGCACCTTATGCTTTAGTAATTCTTTGATGAACAATTTATTGTGATCTAACAATTTAACAATTTGTTGGGGCAGTTGGATGGCTCAGTAGGTTAGAGTGTCTAACTCTTGATTTCCGCTCAGGTCATGATGATCTCAGGGTCGTAAGATTAGGCTCCACATTGGGCATGGAGCCTACTTAAGATTCTCTCTCTCCTTCTGCCCTTCCCCACACCTCCCCACACACAAACTCTCTCTCTCTCTTGCAAAAGAGAAAGAAAGAAAGAAAGAAAGAAAGAAAGAAAGAAAGAAAGAAAGAAAGAAAGAGAAAAGAACAAGAAAGAAAGAAAAAAAAGTTTAAAAAGTTCATTTGATACAGACATAAGTACTTGCCCCTTCTGCCAGCTACCTAGACTGACATTGGTTCTAATTCTTATCCTCTGGGTTGATTGGCACTGGGAGAAACTGAGAAGTGATTCTCCCACTATCCCGTCCTTAGGAGTCACAGAAGGCAAGGGTGCTCCTGGGCTCAAAAGGCAAAAGGATTGAAGACAATAGTGTATGTGCCCCGGGACAACAATGGGTGCTCGCATGAATGTGTGTGTGTGTGTGTGTGTGTGTGTGTGTGTGTGTGTGTGTGTAGGGGGTGATGCAGCCTCTGGAAAGTAATATTTGGTCAAATTTTAATAATATTAAAATATAATGTATTTTATAATACACTATTTGGAAAATGCTTCGTGTGTATTTTATCTTCAAAACAACCCCCTGATTGATGTATTTCCTAAAATACAGACGAAGAAACTGGGGCCTGTTGACTTTTCTAAGTTAATTCAACCACTCTAAGTGGAGGAAGGCCTCAAATCCAGGTCTTCAAATCCAGATCTTCAAACTCCAAATCCTGTCTTGCCCCTACTTCAAATCCTACTGGATCAAGGTATAGAACAGAGAGTTCAGGGCCAAGATAAAAAGTAGAGTTCAAAAAGAGAAGATCAAGATTGACAGAAAAGAAATAATAGGATTAGTAAAAACCAGTATTAGAAACTGAGAGTAAGATTCATGGGAGCGCTGTATATGGGGGCATGCCTCAGAGTAGGGTCAAAATGAACAAGAAAACGCTGTTTGTAGGTCCCCACCCTGTACCCGTATATGTATATGTGTGCAGGTGGGGCTGTACTCATACACATATATAAATGCTGTTATTTAATTAACAGCCAATCTGAATGGAGTGTAAGATATAGTTCATGCCTTCAAAAAATGTACTTGCCAGCTTGTTAGGAAAACAATCAAAATAATGATTAGAATGCATCCTTCAGATAAGTGATCTAGGAGTTCAGCCTTGAGAGAGATGGGAGGGTTAGGGGTGGGAGAGGGATCAAGGGAGCAAAGAAAGGTTCAGAGCAGAGCTGTACCAGTCAGGCAAGACTTGAAGGAGGAACAGGTCCAGGGGAGGGAGGAACATGTCAGATGAGAAACACTGGAAAGTTAGTCACAATAGCAGAGAAGGTTTGTTGGATGGTGAGGCTACTGGTGTGAACAAAATGAAGAGGAGGTGGATGACTGGGGGACCCGAGGTGGGTGGGGGAGGTTAGAGTCTGGCTATGAGGAGCCAGGGCTGAGGAAATAAGCCTTGATTCCATAGATATGTAGGGGACCATTGTGGATCAAAAGTGATCAAAGAGGAATTTTAAAAATATAAGAAAGTTTCAGTCTGTGTATCTTATTCTACTTGATCATTAAAATAGAGGCTCTGTGTATATTGCACTTTTTATTCTTACTGAATGAGATTATGTTTCTCTCTAGATAAAAAAGGTATTAAAAATAACTTAGACCTTTGTTTTAAAAATGGATCCTGGGATTCTAAGTCGCTGAAATTTTAGATGAGGCACACCCAACTCTTGTTGACATCTGGGAGCACTTTATTATGTGGCTGAACTTCATGAAGAGAAGATAATGACCCAAATGAGAAGCAAAGACCTGCTGATGACATATTATAATTTAGGGTGATGATTTAAATAGAAATGCTTCTACTCATCTCATACCAAGAATAACTAGTGGATTGAATGACTATCACCAGATGTAGGTAAGCCATGCTAATGTGCTATTTTTAGACTGGAAGGCCATGCCTATATGAGCGTTGCTGAGACATAAATTCATAAATTCTATATTATGACTTGTAAATAACCATTAAAGCATAATTTAATAAAATGTAAATATCTATAGTTAAATACTCTTTTGTATCTGAGTTACTTGTGTGTAATATATGCTAAAAAAGTTACACTTCTGTCTCTTACTGTTTCCTTGTCTTTCTTTTGTTGACAAAACGTGTTGTACAGACATATCTTAGCATTCTGATCTCAAGTTGGGCATTATCACTTTTTCTTTTCTTTTCTAAAAAGCAAGAGCAGTAGTTTGGGCCAGAGGTCCCCTTTTCGGTTTATTACAATGTATACATGTAAATTGTTTAAAACACTTTTAAAAAAGCATTTTGGTGCCAACCTACAAAAAATGGTGTCTGAAAATATTTATTTGCAAGTGAGTTGATTGAAACTTAGACCATGTTTTCACGCAAAAACCGCGAGTTAAATCATAGTTTAGTCCCTGACTAATCCACAAATGTTAATTTGATTTATGATATTGTTCACATAATATGCATTTGCAACGAAAAACTACAGCTGAAAGCAATGATTTTGCAATACTTCATAATTTTAAAAACAAGAAGGAAAACCCCTTGGTATGGAGCGGGTAATTTTTCATGAATGCTGGTACTTAAAAAAAGCAGGTTTCAAGGGCCGAGGATAGAGAGTTGGATGGAAGTTGCGGAGCTCAGGAGCACGGAGGGAAACGGGTGGGTGAACCGGCACAAGCGCCTGCCCAGCCATACTGGAGCGGGACGCGACAGCGAAAACCGGCCTCCTTCTACGGACGCGGATCAAAATATCCTCCCCTATTTGGAATAAGTCCGGATAAGTTAATAAAAGCCCTACGACTTGGGAAAACATCAAGATATAAAACCCCGCGTGGTCAATGTGTTCCCATGCCCTGTCAGCCTTCACAACGCGCCCTGCTGGGCAGGGGGACCCATAGCCAAACGAGCGGGAATCGCGGGCTGATTGGAAACCACTGTTCCCGCGCACAGCGATGGGGGCTGGAAAACACACAGGCTGCTTGTCTTTATTAAAAGGTTGATACTGTACTTTGTTAGGACCATGGGCAGGAGGCAGCGGCTGCTGCTGCTGCTGCTTCGCATTCATTTTAATTTTTTTAGTTTTAAAAATAGAGCGTTAAGATTATTTATTATTTTGATTTGTCTTGATTACTGGGTTTTTGTGGGGTTTTTTGATGCTCCCTGATGCCTCATCCAGATCCGGTTACTGATGGGGAGCAGTAAGGAAGGAAGCTCTACAGGCAGCACCCCCTCTTTGCACTTTTCTGCCTTCCTTTCTCCCTCTCGCCCTTTTTCCTCCCTCCCTTCCTTTTCATTTTTATTTTTAAAATCTGCTTTTCTTACTTTGGCCCTCCAGCTCTAGCAACTTTTCCTCACTGTTACTGAAGGCTCTAACATGGCTAGGAGCCAACTGGCTCTTGGGGACTGGCAGCTGGGGAGGACACGGTATTTCTGAGAGGAAGAGACCTAATCTATTTTGACAGGTCTTATTTATATTTATTTATTTTTAAAGATTTTATTTATTTATTTGACAGAGAGAAACACACTAGAAAGGGAACACAAGCAGGGGGAGTGAGAGAGGGAGAAGCAGGCTTCCCTTGTGAAGCAGGGAGCCCAGTGCAGGAATCTGGGACCATGACCTGAGCTGAAGGCAGACGCTTAAAAATTGAGCCACCCAGACGCCCCTCCACAGGTTTTTAAAAAAAAATTTTTTTTTTTTGATGTGGTTAAACCCTCTACATTTCAGAGCCTTGGGGCCAAGTCTAGTTTGCCCATACCTAGTAACTGCTAGTCTTATGTATATGATAAACGCAGTTGGAGGGGAAAACAAACAACGAAAAAAACATTAGGAAGTAATCAGACAAGAAGAAAAGATACATATATATATAAATGTGTTTCTCTCTGTCAAATATATATATTTTAATATATATATATTAAATAATAATATATATATATTAAATATATATATTTAACGATTTTATTTATTTGGCAAAGAGAAACACAGCCAGAGAGGGAACACAAGCCGGGGGAGTAAGAGAGGGAGAAGCAGGCTTCCCACCGAGCAGGGAGCCCGAGTGGGACTCCGAGTCTCCAGATCATGACCTGAGCCAAAGGCAGTCGCTTAACCAACTGAGCCACCCAGGCGCCCCAAGAAAAGATATTTTTAAAAGAACTGTGCAAATTTGAGAAAGAGATTGCCTGGGATGGAACCACTCTGGCTGTGAATGGCGAAGTCCAAAGAAAATTGGGGTGAGTGTGTGGTGGGAGGAGAGATTTGGGTTTTTGGAGGGTCATTCTCTTGAGGAAAAAGAAGTTGAGAGGGAAGAAAAACTGATTTGCCCAGTTCTGCGTCCTGGCCACGGAGTGGTGCTATGGGTACGAGACTGGCTGCTCTCAGGACAGGGACCAAGGGCTTCATGCATCCTGCCCTTTAAAGAGGTAGGGAAACATCTCAGAGGGTTGGCCGCGGGGTTCATGGGGATCAGAAATTTACAGGTCAGCTTTTCTAAGTTGTGCTTATTTGTGTTTAAGTACCGCTAATACATGCATTTTTAAAAGTAATAGTAACTTGCAGGAGACATTTCAACCAGTTCTAAACCCAGCTGTTTACAGTAGTGCAGAGTGTACTAGAGTTCAGCATGAAAAAGGCTGGTTTTCCAGGCTAGACCCCTTACTTTGCCAGAGCAAGAAACTTTAGGGCAATGTCAAGGAAGGTTATGGGAGCATTTTAATGAATCCTACAGAAATTAACAATGTCAAGTTTTACAAGCTAACATTATTTTTTTCTTCTTAATTCTGTCTCTGTTTATAAAATCGTACTTTGTTTCTAGTTTCACATACAATGCCCACGGGTACCCTTCTTCTATAGCACTAGCTTAAGCACTTCTGTAATGAACTGATTGTTCTGACTATATACTGACTGTGAGGGGTGGCTAGAAAGAAATGCATGGAGTTAAAGACCACAGATGGAAGATGTTCATCTCCTACTACTTTAAGAAATGTATGCTTCGGGGCACCTGGGTGGCTCGGTGGTTAAGTGTCTGCCTTTACCTCAGGTCATGGTCCCAGAGTGCCAGATCAAGCCCCACATCAGGCTCCCTGCTCCGTGGGAAGCCTGCTTCTCCCTCTCTCACTCCCCCTGCTTGTGTTCCCACTCTGGCTGTGTTTCTCTCTGTCAAATAAATAAATAAAATCTTAAAAAAAAAAAAAGAAAGAAATATATGTTTCCTATCAGAGAAGAAGTTCTTTCATGTGGCTTAGGCTATCATTCTGAATACTGAGAAGCAAAATTTCATTCCACATGCAGGAGAATAGTATGTTAAGTTGATGGACCCACTCTGTGTCAGCGGAAAGAGTGTTCATGGTGCTTAGGTCCTCATCAGGTGTGGGCATGGTTAAGAGCATTGACCCTGGGGTCAATGCCAGTGGATTTTACTTCTGATTCTAACACTTATGCTCTGAGAAACTTGGGACAATCCCCAGTTTTCTCAACTAAAGTTTGGAAAAATAATTACACCACAGAATTCAATGAGATAATATATCATTAAGGGCTTGGTGAGAAAGGATCAAAAGAATGGTTAGGGAAAGAAGGAAAGAGCAGCATTGGCATGGAGATTCTTTGGTAGGACTGATTATCTCCCTATTTTTAAATTGTATCAAGGAGGAAAATGATCAAATAGGTTAAAAGTATGGATTTGGAGCTGCTCTGCCTTGGTTCAAATCCTCGTTCCACCACGTCTTTTGTTTCTATGGCCATGGGCAAATTATTTAATACTTCTGACCACAGGGTTGTTATGAATAAATACAAATAAACCACCCACATGTTTGCATATGATTACTGTTATCTTTTTTCTACCTATAGCCAGAAGACTTGGACTGAACATGTGACAAGTTGCTTTGTTATGGTACCTGATTATGCTATATTTACAAATCTATTTTTTGTAAAAAGAACACTTACTTACTCTTTTTAAAAATTATACTGCTTTATCAAAGGTGGAAAGTTAAATAAACAATTGGTGTCCCCCATTTCAGTGGGTGCTATATCATCAATATAAGTCATTTATGGAATTTAATGCATTCAAACTCAAGAAACAAATAAGCAATCATACAAATGCAAAGAACAACAGACAGAAAACATCTTATCTGTAGATTTCCCAATGATTCCTACAATTTTAGATAATTAGTCCTTTTTAGGTATAGCGTTCAGTATCATTGCATAGTTTTGCAAGCTAAGTCATTCTGCCGCGAGAACTTGCAATTGGATTTCTGTACCTGCTCATGAAATGTCTTTTTTAACCTGTCATTGCTTTCCAGTAGTTCTAGAATATGGATATATACATAGGGAATCACTCAGCACTCTTGAGCATCCCCCATACTTACCAGTTGTTTTTGTTGTTGTTGTTGTTGTTTTAAGATTTTATTTATTTATTTGACAGAGAGAAACACAGTGAGAGAGGGAACACAAGCAGGGGGAGTGAGAGACAGAGAAGCAGGCTTCCTGCCAAGCAGGGAGCCCGATATGGGGCTCTATCCTAGGTCTCTAGGATCATGGCCTGAGCCGAAGGCAGTTGCTTAACCAACTGAGCCACCCAGGCGCCCCTACTTACCAGTTTTGATCCACAATAGATAAGCTGCTCTTTCAGAAGCAAAGGCTAGGATGTGAGGAGAACTGGAATGAGAGGTGGGAATCTGGTATCAGAACCAGTAGCACAGAACTTAAGCTAGGAAACTGGTAACTGGGACATTTGGTACTTCTGAGCAGAAATTCCCAGGGCTCTAGAAATTGTTTTATAAATCACTAAGAATCTGTGCAATGTGGACCCGTGGTCATTGTGCTCCATGTACTTTCTCAACAACTCATCAGTTTTGAACTTTACTCTTTCTTGAAGGCATCGGAAATAGAAGGTAACACTGGAATCGATGCCATCAACATCATTGTGGAAACTAAGTCCACGTGAACAAATAACACACTATATGCAATAATAATACAATGTAAATAAAGGCCATAGCTGCACGTGAAGGAACAAAGGAGACCCGGATACCATATGCTTGCAGTTCTGTTTATTGTCAGAAGACTGCACTATCAGCATGTAAAATTTCAAGGTAAACTACTCCAGCAAGAAGGAAGACATATGATTTAAGAATCCCACTCTGTGGCTTTTTCTCTTTTTAGAGAGAGAATTCGAGAGACAGCGTGTGCCAGCTAGGGGTAGGAGTGGGGAATGGAGGGGCAGAGGGAGAGAGATAATCCCAAGCAGGCTCTATGCCCAGCATGGAGCTTGACATGGGGCTTGATCTGAGCCGAAATTAAAAGTCCAGCTTTTAACTGACTGAGCCACCCAGGTGCTCCTCTATAGCTTTTATTTGGAGCTAAGATGATGTCATATTCCTCCTGATTCATGAACTAGAGTTACTTAGCTATTACTGGTTCATCCTGAACACAACAATTTATTTAAATTTGGACCTAATAATTAATGAGATGAAACTGAGATTTTGTGCTCTTTGCACAAATACTTTTATCAGTGTGTCCTCATTCAATAAAATTTGGGAAATTTGGTAGTCCAGGAAGCTCTATCAAATTTTCTACTATTAGCTAGTTTAGTAATCTTGAGGAATTTATCTAAACTCTCTAAGACTTAGTTATTGCATGATCAAGTGGGGATAATAATGGTATAATGTCATGGAGTTGGAGGATCAGCATGGAGTCTGGCACAGAGCAAACGCTGATGTGGTTGCCATTGCTACTATTATTTATTATTATTATTTCTGTGCCTTTATGTAAAGACTCCCCTGCTTTGTTGGAAGTAGGCAGGAATATAAACAAATAAATAATCCAAATGTATAGATTTCAAGTAAATGTGGTTTTAAAACTATTGTTTTTTTCGGTGCACCTGGGTGGCTCAGTTGTTAGTTGTCTGCCTTCAGCTCCGGTCATGATCCTGGAGTTCCAGGATCAAGCCCCGCATTGAACTCGCTGCTCAGTGGAAGCCTGCTTCTCCCTCTTTCACTCCCCCTGCTTGTGTTTCTCTCTGTCAAATAAATAAATAAAATCTTAAAAAAAAAAACCAACACAAACTATTGGGGCGCCTGGGTGGCTCCGTTGGTTGGGCAACTGCCTTCAGCTCAGGTCATGGTCCCGGAGACCCGGGATCGAGTCCCACATCGGGCTCCCTGCTCAGTGGGAAGCCTGCTTCTCCCTCTCTCACTCCCCCTGCTTGTGTTCCCTTTCTGGCTGTGTTTATCTCTGTCAAATAAATAAATAATATCTTTAAAAAGAAAAAAAAACTATTGTTTTTTTCTACTTTCTAGAAAATTCTTCAACACAGATAAATGAACCTCCAGGTAGCCATCCCTCATCTTCTTTTTTTTTAAAGGAACTTTTAAAAAAATATTTTATTTACTTATTTGACAGAGAGAGATCACAAGTAGGCAGAAAGGCAGGCAGAGAGAGGAGGAAGCAGGCTCCCTGCTGAGCAGAGAGCCTGGATGCAGGCCTCATCCCAGGACCCTGAGATCATGACCTGAGCTGAAAGGAGAGGCTTAACCCACTGAGCCACCCAGGCACCCACCATCCCTCATCTTAAACTACCATCAACATTTCACCAATTGTCGTATTTTTTTTTCCTCAACAACATTATTTTTCTGGAATATTTAGAGCAAGGAAATTATGTCATTCTACCCATAAATACTTCAGTAGGCAACTCTGTCAGATTGTTTTAAAAACATATTCACCACGCAAAACTAAAGATAAATTCTTAAGATTATCTAATACGATATTTAAATTTCCATATTTGCTTCAGAAACGTTGTTTCACAGTTGTTACCAGGGACTGGGGGCAGAGGCAATGTGGAAGTATCTGTCAAAGGCCACAATGTTTCAGATACTCAGGATGGGTGAGTTCTGGGGATCTCGTGTATGGCAGGATGGCTACAGTTAATAAGGCTGTACTGTGGACTTGAGATTTGCTAGGAGAGTAGATCTTTTAAAAAAATTTTTCCCCAGGGGCGAATTTCCTACCTATATAATTTCTTCTTCGTTTGTTAGCTGGAGTTCTTCTATAAGGAAGAATTTCCCCCTTGTTAATTATCTGATAACCCTGGAAAAACAATTTATATATAAAAGACAAAATATACTTGATTTTTCCCATTTTATTCATCAATATTCAGAGTCATGAACTGGTACACTAAGAAACCTCTAAGTGGCAATTTTGTTTAGATAAATTTATGGATTTTATGTATTTCACATGTTTCAACACATTGCAATTGCAGTTATTATTCTTTTTGATATTCACATTGTTCCATCTTAACTGACTGAACCACCCAGGCACCCTATATTGTCCCATCTTAAAACAAATGGGAGTCCCTTCAAGTTGGCTCCTATGTCTTTTTGACATGACTCCCATTGGCGTAAGATGAGTCTGGACAGCTTTCTCTTTTCTTTTTTTTTAGTTTTTATTTAAGTTTCAGTTTGTTAATATACAGTGTGATATTAGTTTCCAGTGTACAATATAGTGATTCAACACTTCCATATAACACCCAATGCTCATCACAAGTTCCCTCCTTAATGCCCATCACCCATTTAACCCAACCCTCCACCCACCTCTCTTCTGGTGACCACCAGTTCGAGAACATCTTTCTTGGTAACTTCTTAGAGTTCATGTTTTAGATATCCAGCCACCATTTCTCCATGGATACTTGGTTCTTTTTTTTTTTTTTTTTTAAGATTTTATTTATTTGACAGAGAGAAACACAGCTAGAGAGGGAACACAACCAAGGGGAGTGAGAGAGGGAGAAGCAGGCTTCCCGCCGAGCAAGAAGCCCGATGTGGGACTCAATCCCGGGTCTCCGGGATCATGACCTGAGCCAAAGGCAGTCGCTTAACCAACTGAGCCACCCAGGCACCCCAATACTTGTTTCTTTTTATTGGAAAATGGTATTTAAAAATCACAAACTGAGTACAAGGGCTGCTGCTTATTATTAAACCATCATTATTTCTAGATCTTTTGGCAGACAGAGCCGTTTTTAAGGAAAAAAATCATAAGTTCATATAGATATTTCCAAATCAAATTGAAGATAACATGATTTTGGGGTGCCTGGCTAGCTTGGTGTGTAGCACATGTGACTTTGAATCTTGGGGTTGTGAGTTCAAGCTCCACATTGGGTAGAGAATACTTAAAAAGAAAAAAATAACATGATTTCCACTTGATTTATTTATGATATTTATGTCTATTTTTCTTATGCTGAAAATTTAGCTCTGATAACATTATCATTATTTATTTATCCTAAAAAACACCAATAACAGTTTCAAAGTAATAGCAATATTAGTAAAATTACTGGCTACAATTTATTTCTCCTCAATTTCTTTGCCACAAAAAACATACTAAAGTACTTTGCTTTCTCCACTTAATATATTTTGATGATCACTGCCTGTCATTATATAGAGCTCTCTCTCTTTTTTTTATTGACATATAATGTATTATTTGTTTCAAGGGTACAGGTCTGTGATTCATCAGTCTAAACACAATTCACAGCACTCACCATAGCACATACCCTCCCCTATGTCCATTACCCAGCCACCCTATCCCTCCCACCTCCCTCCTCTCCAGCAACCCTCAGTTTGTTTTCAGAGATTGAGTCTCTTATGGTTTGTCTCCCTCTCTGGTTTCATCTTGTTTCATGTTCCCTCCCTTCCCCTATGATCCTCTGTCTTCTTTCTCAAATTCCTCATAACAGTGAGATCATATGATAATTGTCTTTCATTGATTGACTTATTTTGCTTAGCATAATACCCTCTAGTTCCATCCACATTGTTGTAAATAGCAAGATTTCGGGGTTTTTGATGGTTGCATAATATTCCTGTGTGTGTGTGTGTGTGTGTGTGTGTCTTATTTATCCATTCATCTGTTGATGGACATCTAGGCTCTTTCCACAGTTTGGCTATTGTGGACATTGATGCTATAAACATAAACATTGGGGTACATGTGCTCCTTCAGATCATAGAGCTCTCTCTTTTTTAAGCTGTTTATTACTTCATTGTGTAGATGTTTATTTTTAACGTTTCTGACAAACTTCACATTATTCCTCGTGTTATTGTCTGTTGAATGCTTGTGATACATATTCTAGAACAGTTATAATTAAACCATAATTCCTAATAATCTCACTAAATTTAGGCAGAATGCAAATATTGGAAAAAGTGTAAATTCTCAACTAAACATAGTACTTTGAATTCCCAGCAAACAAGAGAGGAAAAAGAACTCCAGAAATGGAGGGTGGAAGAATCTAGTCTGAAATTGTCTATAACCTGTATTTTACTGCTAGTTAAAAAATGGCTACAATTTGTCTTAACACAGATTCCCCAGAAACAGAGCCTGAAGCAAAAACTTACACGCTAACTTAATAATTTCGAGGGTGAGGAATTGAATGGTGTGCAATCCCAGGGATTCAGAAGTGAGGGGAATGGGAAGCAAAGCAGAGAAGGAGGGAGATGCAAGCACATGGAGCATGTTTATGATCTGGCCTCACCTCCCCAATAGTCATTGTTGGCATCATAATGGTGGAATGCACTTCGTGGGACTTCCTCATTTCTTGATTGTGTTACCTAGCCCTGGCAAGCTGGTGTTCAGGCATGAGGATCTCTCCTGGCCAGTTACTCTATGCGTGAGGGCTCTTTGGTGATGGGGGAAGTAGCAGTAACAGTGGTCACACTTCAAGAGAGTGTATGGGACCTGCGATGGAGCTTCTCCCTTTCCCTCTGCTTGCTCCTCTGGCTTGTGCTCTCTCTCTCTGTCTGTCCAATAAATAAATAAAATCTTAGAAAGAAAGAGAGAGAGAGAGAGAGAGAGAGAGAGAGAGAAAGAAAGAAAGAAAGAAAAAGAAAGACAGTGTAGTGGGCTTCTCCAACCATGAAGCTGAGTGGGCTGCTGAGATACATACCCCCTGCCTGGAGTGATGCATAAACTGGGTCTGATTCACAACTCAAAATGAAATCCACTTGTTGTGCTGCATATTGTATGTAAGTGATGAATCCCTAAATTCTACATCAGAAACCAATACTACACTCCATGTTAACTCACTGGAATTTCAATAAAAAATTGGAGGAAAAAAATGAAATCACCTAAATCTTCTGTCCTTACTCAGAAATATTTGATAACAAAACTTATTTTGGGCAGAGAACTAGAAAACATCTTAAGTAGGCATCTAATATTTTTCCTTGACTTTAAATGAGACCATAAATTATTTTAATTTTGAAAATTATGAAGGGGGGGCTCAATCCGTTAAGCATCTGCCTTTGGCTTGAGTTATGATCCCAGTGTCCTGGGATCGAACCCCGCATCAGGCTCCCCACTCATTGGGGAGTCTGCTTCCCCCTCTCCTTCTGCCCCTCCCTCAGATTGCACTGTCTCTCAAATAAATAAAACAAAAAATTTTAGATAGTGTATTTCACAACTTCTTGAGTACCTAAACATAGTATTTTAAACCTAAACATAGTATTTTAAGCCTTAAGCACTAGGCTATTCTCTTTAAGCAATTTGAGACTTAGGTGAATAATCTTCTAGCAAATAAAAATGGTAGCTATTTAAAAAAATCTAAGACTTATGATAATTAGAGAGTAATAAAGAAAAACTGTCTCAAACTTGGCCTGGGTAGGTTACAATTTACAACCTCCTTTTAAGCAAAAATCAGCATTTCTCATAAAATGTATTATAATCACATTATGATAAATTCTAATGAAATTAAATATTCTGAGAAATTAACTTCTTTCATTCTCTGTTGAATGTTGATTTAATAGCCTTTAACCAAATAATTTCTATTTGTATTAGTTTAACTTGTCACTTTTTTTTTTAATTAAATGTCTCTAATTTGGGGCACCTGGGTGACTCAGTCTGTTAAGTGTCTGCCTTTGGCTCAGCTCATGATCTCAGGGTTCTGGGCCAAGCCCCGCATCAGGCTCCCTGCTCAGCAGGGAGTCTTGCTTCTCCTCTCCCTCTGGTACTCCCTCTGCTTGGGCTCTGTCACTCTCTCTGTCAAATAAATAAAATATTTTTTTAAAAATGTCTCTAATTTGAACGAATCTTTAAGTTGGCCTATTTTACGTCCCTTCTGTTCTGGCAATTCTGAAATAAAATTTCAATACGTGCTCACCGTTAAATTCTCTGAAAGGGTTTTTTTTTTTTTTAACTATTGAGGTCAGATATCAAACACATATAAATATTGTTGTAGTAATAGACATGATTAAATTTTCCCTCAGTGATACTGATATTGTGTGTGTGTGTGTGTGTGTGTGTGTGTGTGTGTTCTACATTCTGTCTTGCTCTGATTAGTATGCCATAGTGACAATAATATTTGGAGTGTATGAGAAAAAAAGAGGTCTGCTCAAAGACTACAAAGTAGCTCAAACTACTTCCTTGACATGTCATGCTATTAATATGGTAACCATTAATTACATTTATGTGGCAGGAAGGGCCAGGGGAGTAGGAAGAAGAGAGGGAGAGAAGATATTTCATGCAAACTCCTCTCTCCCCACCATTGGCTAACATCATTATCTATATAGTAAAAACAACACCGGTGCTCACTAGATCATTTTTGAATCAATGAATGAATGACTACCCCTCTGGGACTATTAGATACAATACACTATTGCTTGGAAGCAAAGAGATGAAGATATCTTCCTATTCTATGAGTCTGTGGTTTCTTTGACTACTAAAAGTTGGCTAGGTTGCAAGTTTATTTTAAAGTCTGAGAAGCAAAATGCTTTCAGACAAAGGGCAGGGAGAAATACTCCTCACTAATAAATATCATCATCATTTACACGGATAAGCAATGTAAATTCACCAAAGCTGTGTACAGTAACAGCACTAAGTTGTGCCTGGAAGAACTTCGTGCCAAAATTGATTGCAGCCAATGTTAGCTGTGCTGTTTCAGTTGTGCACAGAAGAATGCAGGCGGCCACCTTTCCGATACAGTTCCTTGCCCTCATCTGGGGAAAAACTGCTGAAGTCATGAGGCTGCTCCGCTCAGAGCCCTCATGTGAGTCATATGAAAGCTCCAGCCTTGCTGACCTCTGACAAAAAGGGAGTGAACGAGGACAGCGGAAGCAAAGGGGAGAGGTTCAAGGGCGGGTGCTCTCCTTGAACCTGGAAGATTATGGGTCAAGAGCTGTGTGCAAAGACTCTCCAGCCCGGAGGCAGCTGCCATCGCTGTTGGGAGGGAGGCGATGCGCACAGCTGCCCAAGAACAGCGCCTGTGCCCGAGCCCGCCGCGGCTGCAATCCAGGTATTTATCTCCCAGGAGGAGCATCTTCCTCTGTTAATAAGCGAAGGAGTTCAGAGACTCCCTTTCTGAAGCAGGGTCCGATTGTTCTGCGGTGGGTCTAAACCAATAAAAGAAAAATCCTATTAAAGGCACAGAGAATTTATGGCCGTTGTTATCAAATTTGTGGATGTTCTTATAAACCAAAAGGGAAAAACAATCGTGTGCTTCGGGCTGCACAAAACTCAGCTGACTTTAAGTTGAGAAAGTAGTTATTCTCTTGTAATCTCTCAAGTACTAAATTACAGAGCTGAGCCTCAGAAAGCAAGCTGCAGTACTGGTATGCTATGCATTCAAAATCTTGACGATTAGCTTATGGTTATTAGCAATGACATACGAGAAAATCATTCCCCAAAAAAAGATAAATTAAGAGGACATGAGGGGGAAAAGGCTGAGTTAAACAGAGAAAAATTAGAAACCGTCCATCAGAGAGATTTAGGTTAACCAACGTGTTTAATATGTATTTTTAAGTTGAAGAAAGAATGTAGAGTTTCTGCACTTGATATCAACATGGTCCTTTTTAAGGATCTGGCTTTCAGGAAAGGACTTGCTTTTTGGGGTGTAGGAGCTTAGAAAATATCTCAAGAGTGACAATCAGACAAATGAAGAAAAAATAGGTTCTGTCAGCCACTGAGTCTTGACTTTGCATCCATTTTATTCCTATATTTTCCTTTTTCTCTAGCTGACAGACCTGGAAGAAGCATCATGTTCCATGACCTCATTTCACCCCAGGGGACTTCAGGCTGTCCATGCCCGGAAGTTCAAGAGTAAAAGGTCACGGAGTAACAGTGATTCTTTTCAGGAAGAGGATCTGAGGCAGGGTTTTCAGTGGGTGAGTGAACAGCTGATGTGGATGAAGAAGAATTTAATATGTGCTGGCCTGGGGAGGTTAGCCCTCCCTTCCAGGGCAGTTACGGAGAGGGCCTTTCCAAGTACACTCTGCCAATACTGTCTAATTTCTCTGGGGGAAAAAAAAGTCAACCTTAAAAAAAAAAAGTGCTCTTTCTTTCTCTCCCACCTCTCACCCCTCCCCATTCTGCTCAACCAGAGGAAGAGCCTCCCTTTTGGGGCAGCCTCATCTTACCTGAACTTGGAGAAGCTGGGTGAAGGTTCTTATGCTACAGTTTACAAGGGGATTAGCAGGTGAGTGACTCATAGCTGGGAGATTCTCTGCGGATGAGGGTCCCACCCCACTGATTGGAAATCATAGAGCTGGGGGACCCAGGGCAGAAGTTCGGGACCAGTGCAAGATACCACAGTCAATAGGGAGAGACACAATGACTTAAAGAGACTTGTAAGAAAAACAAACTTCTCTTGCCCTCATTAAAATCAGCCCATAGAGATGTTTATAAGCTTCTCCTCTCTCTCTTTAAAAAAAAAATATTATTTATTTATTTATTTGACAGAGAGAGATCACAAGTAGGCAGAGAGAGAGGAGGAAGCAGGTTCCCCGCTGAGCAGAGAGCCCAATGCGGGCCTCGATCCCAGGACCCTGAGATCATGACCTGAGCTGAAGGCAAAGGCTTTACCCCACTGAGCCACCCAGGCACCCTTCTGCTCTCTTTTATACATTTCGAAGTAGAATCTTTGTACCGTGGACCCAAGGAACAAGTACTGTTCTTCACAAGTGCAGTCTCTAAAGGGTTTTTCTTCTCTTTCCCTAAAACATGATGACAGAGGTCTGCAATGGCAACCTCGCGTTTGCTGCTTCACTCTTGTTTTACCTTCCTAGAGGAAACTGAGGTTGGTTTCTACAAAGGAGGATATATGCAGAAAATGATTAGTCCTGGGGTTTGTACACTTGCAAAATATACAAAATGGCTGGAGAATGAAAGTGATGCCGATCCAGAAGGCACGGGCCCATTTAGCTAACAAAGTTTGTTAACCATATGTGAAAGATTCAGGAACTTCATTGCTTTTTAGTCAAGGTGGGAAAGTCAGAGGTTTGATTTTTTTTAAATTTTTGTTACTCCAGTGGAGAAAAATAATGACTCAATAGCAGTTAAACATTCATTTAAAAAATGTAATCTAAATACTCCAAGACTATTTATTATTTATCCTAGTAATCATGTTATTATTTTTACATGTTGAAACAGTATTTTAGGGAAATATCATTTAAAATATATTATTTAATTGAATTCCATAGATTTTCTTAGACACTAAGAATATAAAATATTTCCTTCAAGGGACTCACCTGAGTAATAGGATAAAAAATACATTAGAAATACTTGTTTAGGGGCACATGGGTGGCTCAGTAGGTTAAGCGCCTACCTTCAGCTCAGGTCATGATCTCAGGGTCCTGGGATCGAGTCCCAGATCTGGCCATCTGTTCAGAGAGGAGTCTGTTTCTCCCTCTCACTCCCCCTGGTGCTCTCCCTTCCTCTCTCTCTCTCAAATAAGTAAATAAAATCTTTTAAAAAAAATTGTTTTGGGCACCTGAGTAGTTCAGTTGGTTAGGCAACTGCCTTCGGCTCAGGTAATGATCCCGGGGACCTGGGATCCAGCCCTGCGTCAGGCTCCCTGCTCAGCAGGAGGCCTGCTTCCCCCTCTCTCACTCCCCCTGCTTGTGTTCCCTCTCTAGCTGTGTTTCTCTCTGTCAAATAAATAAATAAAATCTTAAAAAAAAAAACTTTAAGTGCATAGAGATATAGGTACAAGTATATTCATTGCAGCAAGATTTATAATAGAAAAAGAAAAACCTGGTCTCTTCATTAATGGAGGGCTGGCTAAATAATCCCCATGCAGTGAAACAGTGTGCAGCCATCTAAAGTAAGAGGTAGATGTACTAGTATGAAAAGATGTCCATTAGTCTAAAAGAGTCTAAAAGCAAGATACAGAATAATATATACCCCAAATTCTCATTTAGAAAAAGAAATCACTCTGATGTACCATGCATGTATAAGTTTATATTTGCATGGAGGAGTCTGGAAAAATGCACAAGAGATTGTGAAAAGTAGTTACATCTACTGGTTGAAGCTGTGGTGGAGAAAGAGAGATTACTCAAACTCTCCCCTTTATTCCTTACCACAAGGGCATTACATTTATCATTTAAAAATTAGTTTGAAAATATATAGATGCAAAATAAATTTAACATCAGTTACTAGTTTTTAAAACTCTGAGTGAAATAGGGATAGAATGATAATTCCTCATTATGATATAGAATGTTGCAAATCATCAATCCATGTATCTTTTTTGTTAAATACTAGAGACATCTCATTAAGCTAGAGATAGGGTGAGAATGCTCATTATCCTTTACTGTTAAAGATTATCATAAATATTCTAGCCAATATAATGACAAAAAAAGAAGACTGAATATCAATTTTGTGGATTACAAGATTGTCTACCTAAAAAAACCAATAGAATCATCTAAGAAACCAGTAGAAGCAAGAAGCTAGAACAGTATGGTGATCAGTTACAAAATCAAAATACACTAATTAAAAGTCATCTTATGTATTAGCAATAACCATTTAATAGAAAATATAGTAAGGAAAGTGATTCTTACAATGCCAAAACCAAAGATCATTAGTATCAAAAAATGGGCATGGATTTAATAAGGGACGTTAGGCCTGAGAAAGAGCCAGACACACATTCATTCATTCTATTAATATTTATTAAGGGGTGCCTGGGTGGTTCAATGGGTTCCTTCGGCTCAGGTCATGATCTCAGGGTCCTGGGATCGAGCCCTGCATTGGGGTCTCTGCTTATAAGGCAGTCTGCTTCCTCCTCTCTCTCTCTCTCTCTCTGGGATCAAGCCCCTCATTGGGCTCTCTACTTATAAGGGAACCTGCTTCCTCCTCTCTCTCTCTCTCTCTCTCTCTCTCTCTCTCTTTGCTTGCCTGTCTACTTATCGTCTCTCTCTCTCTGTGTCAAATAAATAAATAAATAAATAAATAAATAAATAAATAAATAAATAATTTATCAAGCACCTACTATATGCCAGTCACTATTTCAGCCAATAAAAGGTCATTGGAGAACAAAAGAGACCAAATACTCTCATGGAGTGTACATACTGGTCAGGGTAAGATAGGCAATAAACAAACTAACGAAAGACTGAATCTGTCAAAGAGTGACAAGTACTTTGGAAAAAAATAAAACAGTGAAGTGGGATAGGAGTGCCAGAGGGGGGTGGTAGATGACTATTTTATATAGTGGGCAT